>OX465098.1:65999047-66071547 GCA_949987625.1 Chalcis sispes
TTTTCTTTTCTTTTTTTTTTTTTTTTTTTTTTTTTTTTTTTTTTTCCTTTCTCTCAACGTCCTTTATTTATTCTCCTTATATTCTCTCCTTCGTGCGGAGAAGTTTTCAAGAAAGCTCCTCTCCGCTCTCTTGGAGCGTTTTATCGATGTTTTTGTGAAAGAAAATCACTGAATTTAATTATTCATCATTCGATTCGGATTACTTTTACACGTTTTGGCTTTTATCCTTCTAAATAACGATTGTGCCTTGCGTCGTATGAGAATATTTATCCTCGTTGTAGTTTTCAATAAAAAATTAATCGGCTAAATAACATCGATGGTACTTACTTACTTACCGATAATAAAAAACGGAAAATAAAAAATTTTTTTACGAATAATTTTTACATTTTCGTACGTTTCCTTATTACTCTTTTGAATAACCATACGAAAGAGTTAGTTAATATAGCTTTGATATCCGTAAACAAAAAAGTCATAATTTATAACGAATTGTATAGATGTATATAAGTATATACACGAGAGGGACGTAAAATAAAACGGATCGTTGAAATCCGACATCCAATTATCGTTAGCCGTTCTTTAACGAAAGAAAGTTTATTCGAACGAGGAGGAAAAACGTCAAGCGCCGCGCCGACGTCGCTATTACAAATAATCCTTGTCTATTTTCGTTAAGAGAGAGAGAGAGAGAGAGAGACAGGCCACCAGAACTAAACCAGAAAAGTCGTCGGGGCTATAACAACATAAAAGAATTGAAGGGAAATTGAAAAAGGACGCGAAGGATGAAAAGCGAAAAGCGTGTAGTAGCGGATAGTCTTAGCCTATAGACTCAAGATGCGGAACGAAAGAGAGCGAGAGGAAGCGGTGTTGAGGCCACGCTTCATTATTTTTTGACATTGATGCATTCACGTGATTGTATATTGCAGCGGCGGATTTTGGCGCGCGAGTATAAGAGAGCATATGTATAAATTGATGCCTCGGGAGCTGCGAGCTAAGTGCCGTTGACAATTGCCACGTTATGCAAAGCTTCCGAGAGACGCGCTTCGGCCAGATACTTACGTCGCTCTTACGTCTGTGTATCTTTATGTATGTGTGTTTCTCGCCCAAGTCTATCTCTCGCTTACGCACTAGTTTTGTTATCTGTGTATGTATATGCATATACGAGTATATATCTGTACGTGTAAGCGAGATGCTCTTTTTCCCCGATGTTAACGCTTTTTACTCTAATGAACTAAAATTCAACCCGCGTACATCTCTCGCTCTCTCTCTCTCACTCTCACTCTATATATATCTCTTTCATCTCCTTGGCTCTCTTTTTCTCTGTCTCTCACTTTGCTCTCGTTTCCAACGTCTTGTCTTATCTGCGGCTCTCCCCTCCTTTATACATCTTTATTTCTTCTTTACCCTCGAGCCATTTTTGTTTCTTGTTTCTCTTTGTCTCTCTCCCTCTCTTTTTTTCATTCTCCCTTCCTCTTTCTTTTTTTTTCTCTCTTCTACGATACATAAAAAGCACGAGGGGTGAAGAAGGCAATTTATGCCAAGCGATACATATGGAAAATATAAAAATTCTCGAAATTTTAAGGACATTAGCAACTTGTTCCTCAAAGAGATAGAACAAAATTTTGTCGACCCCTGAGGTTTTTTCCTCGCCACCTTTGTAGGATGATTCAACGACAAAATGTATTTTCTTTTCCTTCTTTCTTTTATTTTTCAAGATTTTTCCTGATTCCATCTGAAGTCTCTTGGATTCTCTTTTGGAAATTGTCGCTTCTGTGTGGTGCACAACCGTTTGAAAATATAATCAAAGGAAGTATGTTAAAAGAGAGAGAGAGAGAGAGAGAGAGAGAGAGAGAGAGAGAGAGAGAGATGAATCTTTTATAACGAATAACTACATATTTATATCGCATTGTTATTATGGTAAAAGTTACCTCCTTCACAACAATAACGGGTATATTATAACATGTAAATCTAAGTATAAAGAAATGAAAAGCCTTCGACAACAAAAACGATTCAATACGGTTAACAATTCCTTTAATTTTTCAAAGCTCAAGAAAACTCTTAAGAAAGACGTAGCCAAGCGTCAAAGCATGTGGCAGCGATGGTTTAGAAGATGCTTTATTGTTAGATAAGCTCGTTACAAAACAGAGAATTTTTCATTCAAATATTTCGGATGCTATTGTTTGTTGAAATAGTAAAAATCGAAAGAGATAAAGTTAGTTGCATAAACAATTTTTTTTCTCAATCGCGAACGGCGAGTCATGTGCGCGTTGTTGCATTCGAGATTCTCTCGGTATACATAAAACAAACGCGGCCGGCACGACAGCCGCGGGATCCTCTCTCGTTTACTTGTATTTTCTTTTCCACTTTTATTTCTTCAACGTGGCAATAACGACACAGCGAAGAAGAGGTTATCATTTGTCAGAGTGTTCTCTCTATATTTCTCTCTCACTCGGTATTTATCTATTAATCGATCGTTATAAATTTCTTGAGAGCCCCGTTCTCTCTAGCGCGCGAGCGTTCACACACACACACACACATACACAAACACACACGAACGACGCGTGGTTTAAAAATAGACGGAAACGTTGACCTTTGATCGACGATTAATGCCCGAATGAATCATGCCGACGAACGAGAGAATGTGTGTTCGTATATTAGTGTCCGTCATCGAATTGAAAAAGCGAATGATAGCGAAAGAGAGAGAATTATTACCGCAAAAAATGCACAAAGCTCTCTCTTTTTCATGTACCTTGCGAGAGAGCGAAAGTATGAGGTGCAATTTGTTGCGACGAGTTGAATTTTTTTCTTCTCCATCGCTAATTTCTTGGCTAACTATTCATCGAGGAGTGACGGTAATCTTCCATTGAACGATGTAAAACGACGATAAATTGCATCCGAGAGAGAAAGAGAGAAAGAAAGAGAAGAGAGAGAGAGAGAGAGATGTATGTATTATTAGACTCGTTCATTGATTATCGTATCTAACATTAATTTTCGTTATTAATAATTGCGCGCAATCGCCGCTAGCTCGCTCGCATTCGAGATATTGTTCATATGCGATGTATCCTCCCGATCGTTTGAATTGTTGGTATTTACGAATAATAAATTGCCAGTACTATTAATAGATTGTAAACATGACAAATTATTGTAAATTGATGCAATCGCGCGCGTCTTTTTATTTGCGCGCCGCATCTCGCATAACTTAATCGTTGATTTTTTAAAAATTTTCTTTGCTTAAATTGCTTTTTAAGTGTACGGAATAAAATTGAGAAATTGAAAATTCCAATGCTGAATACTTTCGGCGAATCCATAATTCGTTAAATTATTTACGAGACACGCGTATAATTGAAAATGATGTATCCTATTTATATTCGGAAACGATATCATTAAACCCATTGGAGTACTTATTCGTTCGCTAGAACTGTTTGGTGACGAGGTGAATGTACCGCAATTTCAATTAACATAGAAACCTGAACTGAATTCTTTATCGAACGAAACGCGAACATACATATAAATATACATATACATTTGGACATTTGAAAGCTTTAAAAAAATGTCTCCGACATCCGTTTCCGCGTCTCGTCATCGAAAACTCGAAGAAAGAAAAAAAAAAAAAAATATATTAAATCCTTGAAAACTTTTATATATGTATGTAGAAAAGAAAAATCGAAAAAGTCACGTTCGATCGAACGGAACGATTCGGAATTTTTCCAAAATTTCGTATAAAATAAGAAACTTGTTCGTTGAATCGCGAGAAAAGGTTTTCACACAGACTAGCGTCTGCGTGTGCGTATATGCGTGCGTCGATGCAATTTCGAGGGACGACCCGAAGGGAATCCAACGATCCGATTCTTATACTCCGACTGACCGTTTTCTCTCTCCGTTCCGTAGCTTTTCTACATATCCACCGGTATCAACATATCCATCGCCCTCGGTGCATCGTTATTTTTAATTGTTCCCCGTTGTACGTGTATGCGTGTGTGCTCGCGAGGTATGCGCTTAGCGTACGTATTCGCGAGAATGATAAAACGAGCTCTAAGAGAGTCGTGTGTCATCTCTTTGGCATTTCGTCGCTCGCAGCCGCGTACATAGCTCCGTGAATTCTTAGCCTCGTAAAATGGAACGTATAAAACGTTGACTTCTTACGTTAAACAAAAAAATAAATAAATAAATAAATAAATAAATAAAAATCATATTGAAAGCATCCGTCGAGTCTTAAACATTTGGACTATTTATTGCACCTATACGTGTACGTTACTTTTGTTTTATGTATCTATATATACGTATTCATGGTTATTTAAAGTTGTTTACCAGATTAATATTTAATCAGTGATGCAATTGTTTTAAATGCGTATCTTTAATCTTGCATTGTTTAGAGAGATAACGACGTAATATTTAAATAAGCTTAAAATTTAATATAAAAATCGTAGCATTTTTTTTTTTTTTTTTTTTTTTTTCAATAATTAAAAAGGTAATCTCGTACAGAGCACAGATATAATATTTAATTTTTCCAATGGAAAAAAAAAAAAAAAAAAAAAACTATTTCGAAAAAAATATCAATTTAATCAAACCATCCGTTATAATTTAATCCTGCATGTAAGAAAAAAAAAAAAAAAAAAGAAGTAAAAAAAAGAAAAAAGTTTATAATATCTGCAGAACCTGGAAGAAATAAGGATAAAGAGCTTTACTTCGAAATAAATTACTCGTAATGTCTTCATTTTAAGTTAAGATAAGTTAAAAAGAAACTTATAATAATAATATATAATTTACTTTACGAGACATATCGAATTTATCGTATTACTTATCGATATTTTTAACGATTTTTATTAACGATCCAAGCTTTTTTTGCAATCCTCTAAAAACGCACGGGAACATAATTTAATAATTTAAAATTTCGATTAAATTCTCAAAGCTGGTTTCTTTTTTTAAATAATTAAAAAAAACTCGTTTCATTCCATTTTTTTTTTTTTTTTTTTTTTTTTTTTCCTACAGCAGATATATCGAGAAATATCTATACAATGATCATTCAATATTTCATATTAGTTGGCAACGGTAAAGATTACTCTTTTTTTTATCGCCATCAAAATAAATAATTTTGTAAAATATGCGAGAATGGTCCGGTATTAAATCATTATTAACGTTTATTATTCGAGGCTCGAATGAATATGTTTTATTGTTTATTCTAATTTTATTTATAAAACGACGTTATTTATGCTCCTATTCCCTCGTCGACGCTTGCTACACATACAAGTTTCAAAAACTGATAAATACAGAAACTGTATATGTAATATTTGCATAAACGTGTCAATGGATAACCATAAAAAATCGCGTCAACTTTGTAAAATCATTCACGAGTAAATTAAGATAAAAGGTGCATTATGTTTGTGCATTCATTTTAAAACTAAAAGCTATCGCGAGTGACTTCCATAAACGATTTAGAAATTTAATAACAATTATGCGCAGAAGTTTTTTAAAGCTCCAAAGAAGGGTAAGTGTATCCGTATAAGTTAGTAAGAGAGAGAGAGAGAGAGAGAGAGAGAGAGAGAGAGAGAGAAAGAGAAAGAGGAGGAAAAGGTAGGATTTATGTTTGTATCGTTGCCGCTTACGCTCATATTTTGTATGCCAAGCACGTTCGATAGATCCAAGCAGCGATTGACCTGGTTTACAGGTCGCCAAGACGTCACACGCGCTAAAGAAACTCCTCCAACTCGACGTATTCCCTCTTGGGATGGCAGCTCTGCTCGCTCGCTTGGACGCGAATTCGCCGCTGTCTTAATTCATTTTTTATATAGCTTTTGAAAAATTCTTCCGTTTACGTAGGTCGATTAACGTTGGCTAGGAATTTATACCTCTCCTCCTTTATCCTTCCTCCCTTCTTTCCTCGATATCTTGTATTTGCGTAAACGCGTTTTATTTAAATTTTAATCGCGTTCATTATATAAATGTATACTTATACGAGCGAAGATCGTATCGTTCTCTCTCCCTCTCTTTCACCCGACGCGTAAGATTTAAATTCGACGATGATGTTGAAAATGCGAAGACAACAACGATGATTATTCGAGCCGGCATCTCGGCCGACGACCGAGATATACACACATACACTAACACGCACACACACACACACACACACACACACACACAGACACGAGTACATGTACACTTTCAATTTTAATATTTAACGCGTGTAACGGATTACTATCTACTCTCGGTGCTTTACTCTTTACTCGAGCGAGTACAGCTTAACTCTTTCTTTTTTTTTTTTCTTTTTTTTTTATATATATATTTTTTTTTCTTTTTTTTTTTTTTCATTTGAATCCGAAAATTTATAGAAAAAGAAAAAAAAGAAAACGTGAAAACAATGAAACCAACGTCGTGGAATATTATTCGTCTGTTATATAAAAAAAAAGAAAAAAAAAAAAAAAAAAAAGTTCGTGATACGATCTTTTACAATGGTTTACGTAATGTTTTATGCATGCTTGCATATTTTTTTTTTTTTTTCATCTTTTTATTGATTTTGTTTTTCTTACGTTTTTACGCATAGATTGTTTAACGAAATTTATTCTTATATATGCAGCATTATCTAAACTTTGAATATTACAGGCAGACGTGTAACTGTTTGTCGATTAAGGATCAAGTTGAGAATGCGCGAGAGAATTTCAAAATGGTCGGAACTTTGAATAATCCCCTCGAGACAATCAATTTTAATTCAAAAAAAGACGAGACGATATTATAGATTGACGGATTGATAAAAAAATGCAACATTATCCGTGCGATAATTAATAACCTAACGACTTTAAAATTATCCGAAAGGTGGAAGTTTATAAATCGAGAAGGATAAAATGTGTCTAGCCTAGATAAAAATGCATTCAACGTTGGTTATAACTGCAGCCGGTTTGAGTTCTGTGTCATTGTTCGCTTTGTTATTGGCACATGTATACATATGTACAGATGTGTGGTTTGCACGCTTACGATTATACACAGACTATTATGTATATGTATATATATACATGTATGTGTGCGTGCGTGTACACAGTTGCATCGGCGACATAAAGTATATGTTGATCCAAATAAAGAAGTTAACCCGCTAACCCTGTTAAGCCCCTTTTTTTCTCTCTCTCTCTCTCTCTCTCTTTTTTATTCTTTTTTTTTTTTTTTTTATTAAAATTTCTCGACTATGGCTGCGGTTACGCCCGAGCTTTTATTTTATAATTTTATAATCTATTGATGTATCGCTGACTTTTGCGGTATGCATACATACATGTATATATATATATATACTTTGTCAAAAATATTGGCTTGGCGATCATTTTTAAATAAATTATTTATTGGTAGATTTTAATATCAAATATTAACTTGTTATATGTTTAAACGATTATATTGACTATAAATAAATATATAAAAAAACTTAAATTCAGATTTCAGTAAAGAAACATTTGCAGCCGAATAATTATAATCAAATAGGTCGAGAGAGTCAATACGGTAAGAAATTACATCAATATTTTGCATTCCTGCGAACGTTAATAACAGTGAATAAAGAAATTTCGAGAAAATTTTTAGCTGGTTTTGACTTTGCAATTGTTTGCTCGTTAATTTAAATATCGTTATTTATTTATTTATTTTTTTTTTCCTTATCATCTTTCTAGTTTTCAAAAGCGGAATAAGTTAATATTTTAAAATTATGAGAATTCTATTTCGTTATACGTCTTTATTTTTTGTGCGCCTTTGCGTATCTGAACAACTTTTTTATGCAAATTTATTTAAAAATTTTTCAAAGAAACTTAAATTATGAATTAAACGCGTTTTAGAACAAACATAAGAAAAGAAAAACGATTTGGTGATACAAATAAAAAAAAAAAAAAAAAAAAAAAAAAAAAAAAAAAAAAAAATTTTATTGGATAAATGTGTCGTCCTTTGTCGATTTAATCGTTGATTGATATGATCACATTTGTTTATTGAGAACAATTTGTTTTCATCCTTAAAAAAAAAAAAAAAAAATCAAAAAATAAACAAGATTTTTGTGAGAAAAAGCACAAGATTTAACCAATGACGTACGAAACCATTGGCTTAGTTCAAAAGAATAGAAAAAAAAAATCTAGGCCTAGATAAAAATGTTATTTGAAAAACGCCAAGTAAAATAAGCACCGATAAGTGTCGATATGTAGGCGCGGAGACGCCGATAAAAAAAAAAAAAAAAAAAAAAAAAAAACACGAGAGGCAAAAAGAAAAGAAAAGAAATAAAAAATAAAGATTACATGCACGTTATTTCGAGTAAAAGAAGCTTGGTAAATAGATAAAAAGCGAAGATAAAGAATTTCTTCGTGTGCATCGTGAATTTTTGGATAAAAAAAAGCATCGACAAATGAAATAAACAATAAATTATACTCTCTTGTTACTTAAAATTATTGACTTATAAGGTATACTACAGTAAAGCATCGATTAATACTTTTCGTAGTTTATTTTACACGATCGTCGAAAAGAAGCATACAGAAGAGAGTAGCAAAGAGAAACGGTAATTTAACTTTCAAAACGCTTTTTTTTTTCCCTTTAGTCTCCTTCATCCGTCCGAGAAAATGCAATGTAAAAAAAAAAAAAAAAAAAAAAAAAGAGAAAAATCCTCTCTCTCTCTCTCTCTCTCTCTCTCTCTCTCTCTCTCATCGATCCGTGAGCGCACTCGGTTTATATTTTCTTTAACAATTTCTCGCATTAATTAAGCGCAACTTCCCAACAGACTCGGGAAAGAGCGCGGCGCAATACGAGCGTAGCCGCACGAAGACGGCCACGAGGACGACGACGACGCCAGCACGAGTCCCCGTTGTAGAGCGTGTATATGTATTTGCACACAGCGCCGAGGAGGAGATAGCGTCGGTTTGCTTCGCGCATAAGTATACGTAAGAACGCGCGAGAGAGAGAGAGAGAGAGAGAGAGAGAGAGTATGCATCGTGCACGTAAACGATATATATATATATATATATGTGTATAAACGTACGTATATATACGTATACATATATCTGGTTCGTCGCTGTAGGAGCATGTGCTTCCAGCGTTGTACGTACACACGCGATAAGGTATGCGGCCGCAGCGCCTAGGTCAGGCTCGCGGACTGCTCTCCTGTGTATACGTATCTATATATACATACATATATACATACATATATACACTTATATACATATATACATGTACTCGAGAGAGTGGTCAACTCGTGCGTGCTGCATCGCTAAGCACGCGAGCCTCTCTGCATATATATGTATCTATATATATATATATATATATTGACTCAAGATTTACCGCGTCTAACTCGCGTGCGCCGTTATTAATAAAACGCAAGATTGACTATCTCTCTCGCTCATTCTCAGCTTGCGTGCAGCTCTTCTCGACGCTGCACACACACGAATACACGCGTATATTCACGCTCCCGCGCGTTACGTCACCGATTCCTTTATGTCTGCTCGCGACGTACGCGAAATATATACGCGCGCCCCCTTTTACATTCGTGTACACACGTACACATGTACGTATACGTATATATAACGTACAAATATACGCTGAAAAATCGTATATACATTCGCATAAAGCTAGGCGCGAACTATTTTCGAGCGGCGCGCTTCTATTTCAGTTTTCTTCAAAACAAAAGGCACCGCGATGAGATAAATGACGATGCACGAGATACCGAAAGGGAGGAAGAGAGAGGAGCGTGAATAAATAGATAAATTAACTCGTGCGTGGACACGCCAGCTTCCTCTCTTGTGCATTTACGTACGTATGCGTTTTTGTACACCGGTGTATGTGTGAATGTGTGTGTGTGTGTGTGTGTATATGTGTGTACGCGTATTATTGGCATTGAGAAAGAAGAGGCAGAGAGAATAGGTGTGCGGTGACGAACACGCGAGGAGACCGATGGGTAAATAGTTGGGCGACTTTTTTAAAAGAATTATACGTGTATACATGTAGACTCGTTATAAGCAAAGCCGCGCAACTGTTTACCGAGACTCTCGATCTTGACTTGTGTATCGTATACTGTCTGTCTATCTCTCTCTCTCTCTCTCTCTCGAGAAAGAGAGGTAGAGAGAGAAAGAGAAAAAAGAAGGAATTTAACGTTAAATTTAGCATAATTCCGTTCTCTGTCTGTTGACGTTTACGCGAGTTTGTCGCGTCTCTCGCGTTTGTTTATTTGTTTGTTTACGCGTGTGTAAACGCGCGCGCGTAGTTGACGCGAAAAATTTATGGATCTATTTGAATAATAGAATATGATTTGAAAAAAAAAAAAAAAAAAAAAAAAAAAAAATTCTCTTTCAAACAGCGTACACAGCGCGTCAGTAAAAAGTTAACCTAACGTATATGATGTAAATTAATTTTGAATATCAATCCGATTTATATTTAACACATTTTATTTTAATCTCCAGCAAAAGTTTGTAAATTCCAATCCGACATAAGTAAAGAAAACGATGCGAAAAGAAATACATGTTTTTGTTTTTTATAAAAATATGCGAGATATACGATAAAAATGAATGTAAAAAATAACTTATAAGTGTACGATAATTCAAATCATCTTCGTTGTTAACATGTTTTTTATTTTATTTATTTATTTATTTATTTATTTATTTTTTTTTTTTTTTCTATAAAACAGCTATGTGAGAGGTTTTTGATTATTTTTTTTTCTTTTTTTCCCTACAAGTTCAATAAATGTCTCTTTTGTGAATATTTAAATATGGAAAGATCATTGTTAACAAAATGTTCTTTAACTTTTCGTTCTAAATTAAAAATACGTATAAAGATTAAAAAAATCGTTCGATACAAAAATTTAAAAATAATTTATGCCCTTAAATTAATAAGCATAAATTGTTACATCAAAGTTATATTCAACCTTTTTTTTTTTTTCATAATAATCGACGTAAAAATAAAAATAAATCTTCCCGGCTAATAACAACCAAGAATAGGAATAAAAAATTGATTGGTCTGATACCTTTATAACGATTACAAAGTAACTATAATTTACCGTTACTCCTTTTTTTTTTCTTGTTCTTTTATTTTTTTTTTTTTTTATATGTACACGATACTTAATTTCGCAGGTGTGTTATAGCGTAAAATATACTTAACTTAACAATGGTGTTATACTTTTATATCGGAACGATATTGCGCAAACTATTACATTAATTTACCCCAGCGTAAATAGTTAAGTGCCAAATGTAATTAACATGATCGAAATGGGGAAAAAAATAATCGCCCGTGTAACGCAAGAAACGTAAAAGCTTTTAACGCTCATATCCTACCGTGAAATAATAGCAATCGTCGTCTTTCCTTTGAAATAAACAATAAGTTTTTGCATTATTCAGTTTTCTCTCTTATTTTTTAATTTCATTAAGATAATTAAAAATACTTAATTAATTTTATTTCTCCAAGGCACTTTTAATATCGTTTATTCGTATATTGTGCAAGAGCACAAATATTATGGATTTTTTTCTCAAGTACACGCCTAAGAGAACGAAAGGGGATTAGCAGCGCGATTGTAAAAAAAAAAAAAAAAAAAAAGAAGAAAAACGTATTATTCACGTATGAGAACGCGGAGCTTCTATTACTACCTATGAGAAAAAAAAAATGTATATATATATATATACATATAAAAGAACGTTACGTTATCTATTGAAAATAAAAAATTCTTACTAAATATTACGCTCTAATATTAACCGCCGAGAAATTGATTCTCTTTCTACTTTAACGCGGAAGTTAACGTCCATTAATAAACTACTTTATCGCAAAAATACCTCGTCTCTGTAGCACGCGACTCCCGACAGCTAGAATCGTAATTAACCTGCACCGGAGACCTCGCACTCGTCCGCCGTGCAACAGTGTGTAAACGTAACACCGAATTCAAATGACTCGCTCCCGTTTTTTTTGTTTATTCTTTTTTATTTTTTTTCTTTTTTCTTTCGTCGTTCCTCGTTTATACAACTCAGATCGGCAAGCGGAAAAAATCATCCGCATGCATACACAGGTACGGAGCGTACAAAAGCTTCTTTTTTTTTTTTTTTTTTACGGCCTAAAAAATAAAGCCTCGTACGTACTTTCTCTTGAAAAAAGGAGAAGAGAAAAAAATAAAAAAAAAAAAACAAAGCACCGCGCTATTCATTACACCGTGTTAGCTATCTCTTTCTCTCTCTCTCTCTCTCTCTCTCTCTCTCTCTCTCTCTCTCTTTTGCTATCTCACTTTCCTCTTTAAAAAGCTTCGCCATCTCGCTTCCTCGTTCGCTGGGCTATCGGTCGCGCGCGCATGGGGGTAAAGAGGGTGGCAGTGACAGCGGCGCTTGCGCCGCCGAAGCCTCGGCTCATGGGAGAGAGAAAAAGAGAGAGAGAGAAAACGTGCGAGGGTGTGAGAGGGAGAGGCTGGAGGGGGAAGATCAGGTGTCGGATCGATGCAGTATTCACGAGAATATCCCTACACGCGAGCGAGCCCACGACAGAAAGAGAGAGAGAGAGAGAGAGAGAGAAAGGGAGAGAAAGCACGAGAGAAAGCTCCAAGCGAGCGAAAAAAAGAGAGAGAGAGAGAGAGAGAGAGTAAGGAAAGTAATAGTCGGCGCTTACCTGGCTCTCCTCGAGCTCGAGCGCGGCCGGGGGCTGAGGCAGCTCCTGGTAGCAGGTCGACTCGCTGGAACCGCGTCTGCTGCCCGCGATGCACATGGCCCTACGGAAGAGGCCCGCAACGACGGCGCATAGGCCGCATTGCATGCTAGCTGTGGCGCTGCTACTGGCCCGGCTGCTCGAGAGCGACGAGCCAGCAGCGCCGGCCGCGGCGGCGCCGGTGGTGCTGCCCGAGCCTCGGCTGCAGCCCCGGGCTCTGCCCGCCGCCGCCGCCGTCGCCGCCGCCGCAGCCGCCTGCCTCTCGCGCTGAGCGGCCCGCTGCCTCGCCGAGGACGCCAGCTTCGCTGCGCTCCCGCCGCCGCTGGTGCCGCTGGCGTTACTCCCCTCGCGCGCTGCGCCTCCGCTCGCCCTGCCGCTCCGTCTCCTTAGCAGCGCTGCCACCGTTGTCGTAGCCGCGCGGCGCCCAAAGCTCCGATTCCGCTGCCCCTGGCTCCTCCTCCTCCTCCTCCTCGTTCTTCGCGCTGCCGCCGCTGCTTCTGCCGCCGCTGCTCGTCCCACCTCGGCGCGCGCGCCGGCGGCCTAACGTCTCCCGAGCATATCGCGGCCCGGCTGGCGGCTGGCTCTCTCTCTTTCTCTCTTTCTCTCTCTCTCTCTCTCCTTTCTCACCGAGCCTGCGGGCTTTCGATTTTCTTTTTTTATTTCTCTTTTTTCTGTTTTTTTATTTGTTCCCAAGTATTAGTCCCTCGTAGTTATCGATTCCCGCTGCATCGAGCGGATTCACCGAGCGAGCGAATACCCGAGGACGACGACCTCGTGGGCGCCGGCTCGAGACAGGAAGAAAGGAAGAAAGAGGAGGTTAATGGCTAAGTCAGTCGGCGCTGCTGCCGCTGGCGTTGCCACAATCACACAGAGGACCACGAGAGCGTGTACTAAGAATGCGCTTAAGCGCGCTGCCCTCGGGACATTTAAAAAGGCAGCCGCGCTCGTTTAAAGGGTGGCGCACCTCCTCCGCTGCACTATTTTCATATCAACTCGAGCGCGCTGGCGCATGATGTGCCAGGGGGCCGCCAAATCGAGCGAGAAAGAAAGAGAGAGAAGGAAATAATAGGCGCGAGTTACGCTCGGCGCGTCTATGGCATGCGTGCGCGACGAGACAGACACACATACACACAGGCGCGCGAGCGCGGAATAACGAGGGCGGGGCGAGCGAGAGAGCCTCTGCACGTGCTCTCTTTCGCGCCGTCTCTCTCTCTCGCTCTCTCTTTCTTCCCTTCTTTTTATCTCTCTTTCGCTCTCGCTCTCTCTCTCTCTCTCTCGCGGTCGTATTTCTTTTGGTCCTCGTTTCTCACTTATTCTTCCACCACCTTCTGCTTGGGCGCCTCCTCCACCTCCACCTCCTCCTCCTTCTTTCTTACCGCTTTTTTCTCTTCAGCTGCTCTTTTTCGTCTACCGTTATTCGCAGCAGAAGCAGTTCCTCGTCTTCCTCGCTCTCGTCTCTCCGACTGCAGACTCTTTGGTATCTTCTGCTCTGTCGTCTGCGTCGTCTTCTTCGTCGTCGGCAGCGTCTTTTCCTGTCTTTCTCATTCGTGGGAGCGCGCTAGCGCGTGCACTAGGCTATCGGCTGTTGCCGTTTCTCGCACCTCTGCCGCCTGTCGGCTTCGTCGCCGTCGGCACGACCCGCGCTCGACGCCTTATCGACATCCTCGGGGCTATGTCGTTGCACAAACGACCAATCGTCGGATCGAAATGCGTCTACAACACACACACGCACACATGAGCGTGCGCGATCACACGCACGCACAAGCAACCACGAGAGTACAGAGAGAGAGAGAGCGAAAGAGAGAGAGAGAGAGAGAGAGAGCCGAAGTACACGGGAGCACCGAAAGCGCAGGATGCCTCTCTCGAGGTATCTTAACGGCGTCTCAGCGACGTCGTAGACTTGCTCGCTCGGGCATTCATCGTCAACTGAGAGCCGCGCGCGCGACAATCACCCAAAGTTTCGAGCGACGTAAAATCATCATCATTATCGTTCGAACACTGCTTTGGTAATATAAATCGTAGCGACGACTCGGCTTGGAGCAGCGCGACACACGCGTCCTCTTCTCGGCTCTCGGCGAGCTCCGACGCTCTCGATTTCTCCTCCTCGGCTCTATCTCCTTCTCGCCGTGGCGCTCCAAAATAATAGGTCGTCGTGGCCCTACGGATATGAGCCGCTGCGAAGGCAGTCGCGTCCGGCACGCCGCGACGTTCAACGCTCATTCTCCTAGTCCGGCGCGAGAGATCGCTCGGCGGCTCTCTCGAGTCGAGACTCTCTCTTTCTCGCGCGCGCGAGCAGAGCGAGGGAGCCAGCCGCGGATCGAATGCACACACGGACTGAGCCAGCAAGGCTCTAGCCAGCGTCGAGCCAGCTCGACGAGCGCGCGAGCGGGGGAGGAAGACACGAGCGAGCGAGAAAGAAACAGACAGAGAAAGATAGATAGAGCGAGAGAGAGTGAAGGAGAGAAAGAGCGGGGCGAGCGTGGAGCGAGCGGGCGAGCGCGCGCACGCCGGCCGGCCGCTCAGCACGCACTAAGCCTCTCTCTCGCGTCGCCCGCGCGCGTATAAGCGCCTCCTCGGCGATGCACGGCGCGACGGGACCGAGGAGTTGCCGCTGCGTGCTCCGAGAGCTAGCCAGGCATCGGAGGAGAGAGCGGGCCAGCCCTCGTTCGCCTACGCCTAGTTCTCTCTCTCTCTCTCTCTCTCGCTCGACTCGGTGTCTCTCGGAGCCGCCGACGTAAACGTCGCGAGCAAGAGCGCACTTACGTACTCTCTAGCCGCGTCAACACCGTCTGCGCATGTCTCTCTGCGTACGTCGGAGAGCACTATCTTTCCTTTTATCTGTTTTGTTCTTTTTTTATTTTCTTTGCTCTTTCTCACTCGGTCGGGCGCACGTAGGGCTTTAGAACGACTCGACCCGCAGCGCCGCGATTACGCTCTTATGGGCTCGGCGAAAAGAGCTAGCTCGCTCGCTCGCTCGTTTGCGCGCTCGCGCGCGCGCGCACCGAGAAATCTCTCGCGTATAAAGAGAGCGAGATGCATGCGCAGGCTGGTTGGCTAGCGATGCTCGTAGCCGCTGCCGCCGCTGCTCTACACCGTCTTTCCTCGCGCCCGCGCACGCTGACAGATCAATATAACGCACCCCACGCGCGGTCTCTCGACTCTCCCTCTCGCTCTTCTCTCTTTCTCTCTCGCTCTCGCTCTCCGGCAGAGCTGGGAGAGCTCGGTGCCAAAGAGACTCGACGGCTCCGCTCTCCCTGACAACTTTTCTCCCTCTATTTGTCTCCGCCTCCTCCTACTCCTCCTTCTCCTCCTTCTCCTGCTTCTTCTCCTTCTCCTACGCCTATCTCTTCTCGCGCTCCTATTTTCCGAGGCAAGCTGCTTGCCTGCTGCTTGCTTTGCCTGCCTGTTACTACTGATATTGTACTTTTACTACTGATGCTGCTGCCGCTGCTTCGGTGAGAGAGTCTGGCAAACGCGAGGCGCCACCCTCTACTTTCTACTCTTATTTTCTTTCGCTACTTCCTCCACTATTCCTCGGTAGCTTTACTCTAATTTCTGAATTGCTGTAGCGCTCGCACACACTCAGGCACCCACGTGTATCTGTGCGTCCGCGCCTCCTTACGTACACACGCTCGCGTGCGCACATTCTTAGGTGCATTCTACGGGCTCTCAACTTAATTATTATTATGCGCCGTGGGAGATCGCGCGTTCGCCCTAAGAGCCCGGAACTTGAGACGGAAACACTTTCCGCCCTTTCCCATAATGTTTTTCATTCGCTTTGGACGCGCGTGCGTGCGCCTAGCCACGACACTCTCGGTATGTTTCTACGGAACTAGAAAAAATTTTGTAGCAAAAGCATCGCGGGCACATATCGCCGCAGCTATTCCAATGATTTAGATCCGACATGACTTTTATTGCGAATTATTGAATCGCTAAAATACCTGATAATTATTGTCTTTATTGACGTGGGTAATGACATTAGGGAAATTTAAAGGCCAATATTCTCCCCAGTATTCTCTCCAATATCGACGATATGCATACGCTTATTCGTGTACAGATTTCTGTGTACTTAAAATTTCTCGTTAAAAATGTCACGCTATAAAAATGTAAGCCGATATGTTGCACAAAAAAGAATAGGAAAAAAAAAAGGGGGGGAGGGGAAGTAACTATCGAGTATTGAAAAAATAATACCTACAATAATAATGTAGTTTCTCGCGTTATTGAATAAAACTAACTAAAATAAAACTTTACAAATGAAATAAATAAAATAAAAAAAATAAATAAATAAAATAAAATTCTAAAAGAAAAAAAAAATCGTTTGATATTTTTCATTAAACGATATGCGATCGCTTGAAAATTGAGCGTCGGTATTACTGCAAAAATAATTTCTTAGCGATTATTGAAAAAAAAAAAAAAAAAAAATAAGAAAGAAAAAGAAAAATAAACAGTCGATTATTCAGCTGTATACACTTGTACCGATTGCTTAATTGGTTTTGCTACTACGCATCAGTTATATACTACCGCTAAAAATATCGAAGAAATTCATAACCAATTATTCAAACTACGTATGAATAAGGTTCAATTAAGATCGCAACAAACTTATGAATTTCAAACCACTACTACACTTATCTATATATATAAATTTACGGATGTAAAGTAAGTATACGATATCTTGGCATGCGACGCCTAGCGGGATAATTGCATCAACTACTTTTAACATAATTACTTGCAGATAAGCAGTTAGTTTTCATGGTATAACTAACATTGCTGCAAACTGCATCATAATTAACTCGCAATTAAATATTCCTCATTCGAACGATATTCCTATTTGCGACATAACGAACAACTATGACAATTGTTTATTTTATCGTTAACCATTAATAACTTTAATTCGCAATACTGACCACAGTCGAATAATTTAATACTAAAATCTGTGTAAACGGCTTTGAAAAATTGAAATGAAAAAATTTCGTTGCAATCTTGCTGTGTATGTTTACGAAATATTAACCGTACGTTTTTTTTACGCGAAATGTTTTGCAATCAATAATCGTCTTTACTTGGTTGTAACGTAAAAAAACACATGTTAAAAACATTACCGGTGCAAGATAAAAGAAGCTACGAAAATAGATGGAAATATCTACGTGCAAGGACTGTAAATCATTTTTTTTTTTTTTTTTTTTTTTTAATGACGCATATAAACCTCTAAACGTAAAGGTACTGAGAAAAATGTTTACGATCGCTATTGCTTTTTTGACCGTGCAAAATTAATTGCGGTTTTGGAAAATGTTTATATTATATGTATAACGCTTTAATCGTATAATTTTATTTGACTAATGTTTTATCAAAACATATAAAACCGTACGCGAAAATCGCATTTATTTCGTTTTAATCATTCTTTCGAAGATTTTTCGAATTGGAAACAAAGTATTTTTTGTTCGACTAGCTATTGCGTGTCAATTTTAACGAATAACGCTTCGGCTATAGTTTTTATTATTATTTGACGGATTATTCGACGTCTATTAACAACGCGCGCGATAAGATGCATAAACAATAAATCTTACGATAAATTTACCAAACTACTTTGTAACGTTGAATGAATTTTAATTATAACTTTCATTCTACAAACTATATATGTATATGTATATGTATATGTGTATATATATATATGGTTATCGATTTTCTTTATAAAAATGTTGCAAATTTATTTATTTTTAAATATATACATATTTTTTATTTTACAATCATCCTGCAAGGAAGACTCTTCGCTTTTTCCTTTTCCGGTAATAGCTAGGTAAAAAGAACCGTTCGATTTTTTCCACTCCTATGTACAATATTTCAAGACCTAAACGTACACATAAAAAACTGTAAAAATATTATGTACGCCAGCATATATGACAAGGCTGAAACGAAAAGAAGAGGGAACGAAAAAAAAGAGCGAGGGGGAGAAGGAGAGAGAGAGAGAGAGAGAGAGAGAGAGAGAAACGTAAAGCTCGATATTCGCGAATGCATTTCTCCTTAATAAATCTCCGGAACGATAAGTCCTTCCTTTTCATTTTGAATAAGAGAGAAAAAGAAGCGATGCAACGAAGGCCGCGTCTAAATCCTTCGCGGAGCGAGTAAAGATAAAAAAAAAAAAGTAGTAACAGAAAAAAGTGATGGGACGAAAAGAGAGAGAGGGAGAGAAAGAGGAAATTCAAATGAATGCGCAGCAGCGTTGTTGCGCGATATCGAGCAAATAGTAAACTATTATTATTATACGAAATACATTTAAATTAAAGGGATGTATTGGTTGAAATTATATTGCGCGTGTCCAGGAGTTTCGTGCGCCTAATTTTCCGCAGCAGCGATACACCCGCTCAATGCAAGAGAGCTAGGATGCTTTCGAGGATTCCATCGAACGAATGAAGAGTAGAGGGAGAAAGAGAGAGAGAGAGATAGAGTGAGAGAGAGAGAGAGAGGTGGAAATACATTTTACGGGGCTCGCTCGCTCGCTCGTTCGTTTGCTGCGTGCCTGCACGTGACGCTCCATAAGATACGATCGATGGGAGTTTGTATGTGTATGTGTCTGGGTGCAAGCATGTACGTACGCGTACTTGTATACATACATGCTTCATATACATGCAACGCACGACTGGCTGACTGACACGCTGATGGCAGCAGCTCACTTCCAGAGAGCTAAGCGTATATCTCTCTCACTCTCTCTCTCTCTCTCTCTCTCTCTCTCTCTCTCTCTTTCTCTCTTTCTCTTTCTCTCTACGCTTTTCGTGCTTGCGGACGAGACATGCACGTTTCCGTGCCATATTTGCTCTCGTGTGGATCCACGAATGCACCTATCGGTGCTTGGACTTTACCTTGAATATAGAGATCCGCTATTGCGAGCAGCTTTCCAATCGCCACGAAGAATCGGGGTTTTAGTAAAAGTTTGATAGATCTCTTCCGGTGCAAGAGCGTATATATGTAAAAGGGACTTTTAAAAAAATGCATTTTATACGTTTCGTTGTCACCAAAAAAAAAAAAAGGACGAAAAAAAAAGAAACGAAAAAAAAAAAAAAAAAAAAAAAAAAAATAAGAAACAGTTACGATTACTGCTACTTAAATGTAATAGCTAAATTATTTAACGTTTCGAGTACGCTTTTAATAACGATACTTTAAGAATGATTCGAAACAATGATTATCGTGTACCGTTCGGTCTTCGTACGGCAAATGAAAAACCATTAAAATTTGACCTTCGCACGGGAGACAAAATCAGATCAGAATTATCTGCACACGCACACACATCTCGACGATGAGAATCGACAAAAGGACGGATTCCTTTCATGCGAAAATCCTACATGTACACGTGTGTGTACATACGTATTTTTAGTCGGGCGCAACCGCGCGTCTCAATTATCTCAAGAGTTTTCACATTATCGAGGAGAGCGTATATATTATCTTTCGATTGACTTGCAGTCCGACGTCGAATCGCTGATTCGTTAAGCACCTGCATACACTTGACCTTGTCCAATTGAAGAAAAGTGGGGGAGGGAGTGAGAGAGAGAGAGAGAGAGAGAGGAGGGAACATCGCCTCTTCTTCATCTTCTCACTTTTGTATGCACGCCGTACACGATTTGCGACTCTCTTACTCTCCTTCTCTCTCTCTCTCTCTCTCTCTCTCTCTCTCTATATCTCTCTCTATCTCTCTCTATCGTAGCAATATCGACTTTTCTTTCTTGCAGTGTTGCAATTTTTTTTTATTTTTTTTTTTACATGCGCACTCATAGTTTCTTCACTCTCCCTCTTTCTCTCTACCTCTACATCGAGTCTGTTTTTCTCATCTTTTACCGATTCAACCGTATTCCAAATGTAATATACTTGAGGATATAAATCGTTCGTCGCTCAAATGTCAACGAAGAAAAATATGCATCGACTAAGGTTTGATTATGCGCTCGCTACTTTTGCTTCGCGCATCATTTTTCATCGGCTTTTTATTTTAACTATTTTGCTTTGATGCTCGTGTAAAATATTTCCTATTTTAAAGATGTTTTTTTTCCTTTCAATTTTTGCATGAATTAAAAACAGAAAAAATACGTATATTTTTTTTTTTTTTTTTTCAATAATAATTGAAATTATAGAAGAAACGTATGGATATAAAAATAATAATGAATTTACGTAACTTATCTTCATTGCGCGTTACGTTATTCGAAATTGAAGATAATAATAATAGAGTATTAATCTGTCTCAAACGACAAGCGGTTATTAAATAAATTTAATTATATAACATAAATATTAATAAAACTTCAAGTTTATATTATATACGAATAAATGTGACATGATAATAATAAAAAATATGCTTCCACTTTGTGGATTCACTTATTTAATACATTTATGTTCTTTAAGAATTTGCCGGGGAGTCTGACCAGGCCTTGCCATTATCTACTGATATATATACATGGACCGACTTCATTCTTGCGAGCTTCGCTCTTCTTTTTTTTTCCTTCAGTTTACACATAATTAAACGACATTGAAAATATAAATTTTAATTTTAGCATCCAACTCATTGATTTTCTTATTTGCAATTCTTTTTATTTAACAGAAATAGCATAAATACATAAAGTAGTTGTAATTTAAAAAAAATATTTATCAATTATTGTTTCATGGTATCTATAGTTTAGACACGTACATAAAGATTGGTGTAACTTCCCTTAATAGCTAATGAGTTTGTGCCCTGTTCAATTGAATTCAAATACGTGTAACGATGAACTATTTAGTTATTCAAAATTGGACCGTGAATTATTTTGTCGTTAAACGGTTATTGTTTGCTAAGCAAAAACCTAAAAATTGAAATTAATTTTGGTACACAAGTGAAAAAGAAAATAAATAACATTACTAAGCTTATCCTTATCTTTTTTTAATTAATATTAGCCAAATGCATGTTCAATCGTTTTATTTAAATATTGCGGTAATCAGGAAACGATTAACCCGAGTTTCTTCTTCATAATATATAATGTTTATCAAGAAGTTGTAGCTATTTAATAAACATTATGCGTTGAATAGAATTAACAAAAGCATTAACCTAACGTTATCTATGGAATTTTTAATTTCAACAATAATCATTATTCGCTTCGTGTAAAAAAAACAATATTTTTATAATTTTTTAACCACAAAACTTTCCCTTTTTATGGTATAGAAACCCAGTCCAAGCTTTTTCATTAGTATTCATAAATTCAAAATACAAAAAGTTAAAGACACTCGCACAATGAAGACCTAATCATCACACACGCGATTCCGCTTTTCTCAGCTTTAAAAATTTAGTCCAGCCTCGTTGATCGAACATGGACGAAGCAATTGATAATGACAGCCAGGGTACAACGCAAAGGTACATTATTATTTATAACGCAAGGTAAGCAACGCGACCGCTACGTCACCCTCGCAGTCGTAATCGCGGCACTCGGGATCGCGCGTCGACGAGGGATAAAAAGAAGTAGAAGAAGAAGTCAGCCTGAGGGGTTGAAAGAAAGAAGGGGGAGGGGAGAGAGAGAGACAGAGATAGAAAGACCTTTCCATCCTTAGCGAAAGCAACCCTTGGGGGGTTTGACCGTGGAGGCTCTTGTGAGCGCCCGTGCTGCACCAGAAGTAACAGCGGCGACGCTGTCCATCAACGAAATTGCTTTGAGGAATATAAGATCTCGCTCTCTCTCTATCTTACTCGCTCTTAGACAAAGACGTTTAACGTGCGTGCGCGCGAGCGACACGTAGCTGTCGAATTTAATTGATCGAGCGTAGCGAGTCTCCGACGTTATACTTAATGCCACTCTCTCTCTCTCTCACTCTCTTTTTCCTTCCCTTTATTTCTGCCATTCTCTCAGGGTGAGCGAGTGAGAGAGGTCAACTGCATTATCTGCTATGACGCGAGGGTGTGCTTATACACGTGTGCGAGGGCGTATATGTACGTATGTATATGTATATGTGTGTATATGTGTGTGTGCTTTTTCCACGATAAAATTAGGAGACGTCGGTGGTGCATTGCCACTTGACGTAAGGAGCTGCGACGGTGTTAAACTTTCGTGTCGATTGCGTTATAATGTGCGAAAGAAAGGACATTTTTTATTACACCTGGCGTATTTGTCCGCGCGAGGATAAAGCTCAAAAGCTTACTAAAATTGTCGCTTTTGCCTACAATTTTCCTTTTTTTTTTTTTTTTTCCTTATTTTTTTCTTTTTTCAAGTAATTGCTTTAGAAGAGAAAAAATAAATAAATTGTCCGCCTTTATTTGTCAAGTTTTGGAAAAATTATTTACAAATGAAGAAATAGATATTGCGAAACTGTAAAAGACTGTTCAACCTTTAAAAAAGATTTACGAATTTGAATTTACATAAGACTAGATCTTATCGAAATTCTATTCAAAATGCGTCAAAAGCTATAAAAATCAAAAAAGAATATTCTTATACCGCGCGCTCTTGTTCTAATTTCATTTTCGAGTATATTGGATGTCACACAAAAACAGCATGTGTGACCCTTGTGCAAAAATAAAGTTTTAAGGGGCCATAAAATCTTTGGCAGTTCATTTGGTGATATAAATATCATTAAATCCGCGTCATCAAAGCAAATAATTGTAAATTGTATTGGCGAAAAGAAATAAAAAACAATTGCCATATAGCATGAATATAAAATAATAATAATAATAATAAAATGTAAAGCTATGAATTTAAAATAAATTTATGTAACGCGCGACATTTTTTCATCCGTCATTTCATATTACGGATTTGAAATATTACAATCTGAGAAAGAGTTTGAAATATGAAAGCAGCGACTGACAGATGTCTCGTTTACAGATAAATAGAGAACTCGTTTTGAAATAGTTCGAGCTTTTGGCTTCCGAAGCAACTCAAATAAATGCATACATTTCCAGCAAAAGCTGTCTAGAATATTACGATGGGCTTTGATGGAACGCAGTCTGGAAGAATAAGTTTTAAGATCCATTTCAAAGGTTTTCAAGTAGTGTTTAATTTTGTTGAAAATATGTTAAGCTCTGCACTCGGCAGTTGAAAATTAATCGATTGAAAAAAAAAAAAAAAAAAAAAAAAAAAAAAAATGAAAACTTTCATCATAATGCGCAAATGAACTTTAACGAAGTCATTATAAATTGATTTACACGGATTTACATTTTAATAAAAAAAACTCAGTTTTTGTATTAATAAAAATCTATCTGCAATACCTTGGAAAATGATAGAAAGAAAAAACTTAATATCGTTACTACTTTGTTATACGGTGACAATAAAAATGTAAAAAATTATTTATTCCAACATTCGTCATTAAAACTAAAGAAGTCTGCTTAAAAATACGATACGTAAAATAGAAGCAATTATTGTATAGAAAGTTTGTCACGCGCTTGCGTGATTCAGGAGGTCATATGATGACGTAGTAACAGACGCAAATTCGAATTTGCAAAGTATTTATAAAAATTTTTATAATTATACCTACATTCTATTTTTTTTTTTTTTTTTTTTTTTAATATTCATGATGCATATTGATTTCGTAAAGAAAATCTATAATAAATTTTGAAAAAATATAATTGTTAATAGTAATAGATTCTCACGTTTTAAGAAAAAAATTATTTTAAAATTAATTGCTTGAAGATTATTATAGATTATTTATATATTTATATATGTTAGATTTAAATATTTCAATTTTACTTGGAGCTATTTTAAAAATTATTATGCAATGATATATTATTTCGTAATGTTAAACATACTCTGTTCTATTGACTTTATTAATAGAATAATATTTCAAAATATATAACTCGTTAATAATAAAAAAACATTTCACAAGTGTTTCCATGGCTTTCTTATGATAACCGAAATAAATAGTAAAATATCGGAACATAACAAAACAGGTAAATACGAATCCAATCTGTTGAAAGAAAGAGGAAAAAAATTATGAAAACCAATTAATATTTCGACCTTCATAAAGAATGAAATATTAATGCAACTTTTCTTCTGTAGCCTTTCAGATAAATGTTCACGCTTCACTAAATAAAGCACACCTTCACCCTATCGTCGATCAGGCAGAATTCCCGAATTTCTCATGCACGCGACATCTAAGGGAATAACTGCGTACTCGGATTTAATAATGATTTTTTTTTTCTTCTAATATTGCATGTATTTATGTATACATTGCATTTGATATTTTCAACTTTACGAAGCATTCGTCAAGCTTGACAGTTATTGGACGGCTAAGATTTTTTTAAATTACATTGACTCGCCAAATTATAAATTTAAACGTAATTTTATTATTCATTGAATATTTTAAATAGAAACTAAATTCATAAAGAAATATTATTCTATCGAAAATAATTTCATTCGTTATAAATAATAGCATCCTTTCATTCTTGAAATATATTAAAATTCACATAAATTATAAAAAAAAAAAAAGCATTAATTTATCTTAGAAAAGAAAAACACATTTAACGATTTCAAAATTAAGATATTCATCGTAAAAGTTAATACGTTTGAGCCTTGATTTTACTTTTTTACATAGAGAAACATACGTCATTTTAAATAACCTTGTTAGTGTATAGTCCAATATGTCACTGGAAAATTAACCAAGGTAAAAAATTATCAAAAAATCAAGAAAAATGTTAAGCTGAATACATAAATTATAAAAAAAAAAAATATTTAACAATTTATGCACGGCCTTTATTTTGAATATTAAATTTAAACTTAAAGTTTAACGACTACAATCTTAAAATTTTAAAAACAGTCACAAATATTGAAAAACATATTACGGAAAAAAATAAACACTTTAAAATTCTCAGTAGTTTAACCTTTTCGTTAGTCAGACTGGCATTTGTGTCTGCAATGCAAGGATTGTACTAGAATTTTCGAAAGTTAAGCACCCAATACTTCCTGATCTCATTAATAATGAGTACACTTTCTAAATTGGTCTACCTTTTAATAAATTTTTAAATTTTAAAATTAAAGTAAAAATTTTTACTTTTGACTCTGTACTGCAAAATAATATAATATGTAAAATATGAATGGAATTGAAAAGCATATGCTAATTTACACGTCGAAATAAAATACAAGCAGAACTTTAAATTAAAAAATAAACTACATTTTGTGCAATTATTAAATTTTTATAAATTTTGAAAGATTAATTTAATTGTTATCAATTTATAATTTTAAGAATTTATCCTTTACCAATGAAAATATACTATTCAATTTTGGAATGAATATTCACTTTACACGACATTTATCTAATTGGAACAAACATTCAACCAACATAACAAATAGTCGATCACTTTTTACTTTTTAGACAAAGTTTGCTCTAGTTATATTACATATTGCATTTATATTTAGCAAATATTCTTTTAGCCACTGCAGTTCGTAAATTTTCTTTCTTATATAATGTAACATCTCTTTTATAAATATCATAAAAAGTAAACACGATAAATAAAAAAAGATTTGAAAATTAGAAAAAAGAGTCTATACTCACTAAGCTCTCTTGGAGAAATGTTCGAATAATTATTCCAGTCATGCTGACGCCACCTCGCCGACAGAGAACCGCCGGGGGAACAACTATATCGAGTGGGAGTCTCGGTAGAGCCATCATAATTTCGATATTTTTTTCATTCGTTGTACTGTAAAAAAATATAAATAAAACATTAATATTTACACGATATATCAACATTTTTCATTTATGTATAATCAATAATTTTTTTTTTTTCTACAATTACTAATTTGTTTTTAAAACTTCTGTACTATTTTTTCATAACACAATTTTATCATCAAAAATATAGTAATATTAAACAGGTCTCAAAATTGACTGTCCTTGTTAAATTATTTCACTTTCTTTATATGTAGTTATTAAAATGATAGTAATCATATTTTATTTAAATTATTATACATTCTTGTTTACATAAATTATAAAAAAATAAAATAAATTGAAGCTTACTCCTTTACATATTCAATGTTTATACAGTTTAATTAATCCATTAAATTAGCTTCATACATTTCTTAGTTATTTGCTAATTATTTTTTACGGTTTTTTGAAAAATTAAAAAATTTATGTGTAAAAATATCGATCGAATTTATATTACACTATTTTAATCTCGAAATTATAAAAAAATGATTTACTAGGTTACAGGCAACAGCTACAGATATGCGTAATTCACCAATATTTAGAAACGTATTATTTATATAGCCGCATGCATTCGTGCATGCTTGTACAATATTCGTTAGTAGCAAACTATGTAAACACACAACTCATATTCAAAAAAGATACGCGGGCTAAAAGAAAGAACTACCCGTGAGAAGCGAGGATTCGGTCAATAATACGCGCATACGTACATAGCTCCGAGCGATAAAGAAATATACACATACGATAATCGTTACGTTGTTAAGAGGGAATTTTTTTTTTTCACTATTTCTTCCTATTTCTCATGATCCCTCTTTCTGTCATTATAACTTTCCCTCACTCTCTCTCTCTCTCTCTCTCTCTCTCTCTCTCTCTCTCTCTCTCTCTCTCTCTCTCTCTCTCTCTCTCTCTCTGCTTTTCTCGTTATTTTTCTACCGGTTTATTTTACAGAAAAAAACTAAATGTTATATACATATCACAACTGCAAACTCAAAAAGTCAAAGTCCGGCTATTTACTTACGTATTGATACAAAAAATCAAATATTGTACACAACTTTTATAAAGAGAATGTATGTGCTATATAAACGCACTATAATAAAAATTATTTTCGAAAACATAATATTACCACTGAATAAGTTTAATTTAGATACTGTTGCAAAAAATCGAGCAAGGCTATTAAAAAAAATGCAATTAATACGAATGCATACAATAATTCATAAATGACATACCTATAAGCTTGTTAGCATTTAAAATATTTCGATTATGTGAAACATTTCTTTATTATCGAATGGTCTTATCTTAGCCTCGAGTTGAGCGGTATTATCCAGTGTGTTAACGTATTTACTGATGATGTGACTCGTTATAACGTTACTTATGGGTTAATGACCCACATAGAAAATATTAAAACGTGCTCTCTCGTTTTGACTTGTTCTTCGTTGCTTCATGCTTTCCACACAAGTATTTCACGTTTTTCATTTGAAAAAACTTTTCTCTGCATATTATTGCGTCGCAAACAAATTATTGCATCCGGCATTGTTTCAGTTATGGAACAATGTTGTGTTGTGAAGCCATGTAACAAAATGAAGAAGACAACATAACCTAACTTGTACGGCAAATACGAAACTGTATACTGAAGGGTGATAGACTAAACGGACACGCCTTAGAAAAGACCATCGCGTGCCTTCTCTTTGTTTTGCCTATAGATAGTTATGTTTTTTTGAATATATAACGGTATACTTTCACTACAAGGATATTATGTCGAACTTCTCGGTACCGTCTTTTATATGTGCATATATTTGAATAACACAGATTTAATTTATGCAGTTAAATTTTTGTGCAAAAAATAAAATGTATTTATAAATAATTAACTAACTGCTTTGTAAAAAATTACAAAGACATGAGACGAACTCTCTGAAAACCGGCCACTCAATATTTGGCAGGTACAAATAATATACACTGCATCGATTCTTTAAAGTTAAGAAATGGATAGACAAACGTCGCCAACGTACTGATGATTTGCGTTTAAAAAAGTTGTTTACCTTGACCCGATTTTTATATACATTTATTTTATCCAACAAAATAAGTGTAATAATTAAACATAAATATGATTTTTTATATTTAAATAATTTAATTGAATCAAGCTATAGTATAGCTCTGTGAAATTTTTTCATGCAGAAAATTAATAAAATTTAGCAGGTTGGAAGAACTATGAATGAAACTTTATGAAAAAAAAGAAAATGCATGTATTATGAATTTCATATTTTTTTATACATTTATAAGGATATATGTAAATAAGATTTTTGATAAAATAATAAATACTAGTCTCTGTACAATTATTTTGTAATTCCTTTTTACAGCTTATACAAGATATTTCAGTAACAGTAACATTTATTTTATCTTAATTTTTTCTCTGAATAAAAGCTTCAAGTATAAAACTTCCTGTACATTTGTTACATGGCAGATTATACAGGACTTGATCAGTCTCCAAAAACTAGTATGTTCAGCAACAAGTAGTTCTTACGTGTATACATTTATCATTACTTGTAGGGAGATAAGTCCTTGTCAGAAAAATAAAATAATTTTTATCACATTGGCAAAATATATAAATTTATATTTACTATAGAGTAACAGCTATCTTTCGATGTACGAATCAAGTGCTGCATACATGTATAACACTTAGTAAGTGATATATTTGTATGTGACATCTACAAATCAAATTTATTAATTATCAATGTTTAAGTAAATCTCACTCAAAGAGTATGTAAAATATCTTTTATATGCTCATTGTACATAAACTGATAATTTATCACAGGGTTGTAGTAAAAAATGCCATGCGTGTTTAAATATTATAACATTATTTTCTATAGATATTGTATTCTGGTATCTATTACTATTTTTTAAGTTAAATTCTAATTTAACATTGGAACTTGTAGTGCACAAATGTAGCTCAAAAACAAATTTAAAAAAATACTAATTTTTATTTCAATGGCATTGAACTTTTGCAGACACCTATATACACACATTCTGTACATTATTTGGTTTGTACCAAATTTACCATACAATTGTATGAATCATTTCAATTCAATAGTTACTTCAGTATCTTAAAGATGCTGCACTTGGCTGTTGACATAAATAGCCAATAAGGTAATGTCTTGGAATGAATTAGTACAATAAAAACATTCCAATTTTCACAAATTAGCTTTCTCTTCCATTAATGTCATTCTGTATAAATTCTTCATCAACCACTTGAGGCATTTTGGCATACTTTCAAAAACTATCATCTAATGTTAAATTTACTGAAGAATTTCTACTATCAGGAGATTGCATAGCCAAATAACGTCTTCTTAAAATTTCTTGTAGATCATTGCATGGACTATTTTCTCTTTTCATTCGCAGTGGTCGACCATTAGGTGATCTGAAATTATATCAATACATAAAAAAAATTAAATTATTATAACATAATAAATATATTTTATTAATAAATCATTAAGCTCAATTTTGTTGTTTATATACATTAAACAAATGATTAATAAACTGTAAAATAAAATATCTAGTATGCCAACAAAGAATATCTCTTGAAAATTATGTATTGAAAGTTTGTGCTATTATAATGCAACATTATAATTTATAATTTTTGTTCAACAATAATACAATATTGAATTTTATTTTTATTCTTTATTTTTTAAAAACTAAAAAAATTCATAATAAGAATTGAAATTGTAATCAAATGAATATTTAATTAAAAATGAACAAAATATATTTTTATTGATGCATTGAAATCAATTAAACTTTAAAATTATAGTAAATTCTGATGAAATCAAATTTTTTAAAAATACCTTGCAACAGGCTTTAATTTGATCTTATCCATGTCTTTCAATATATCTCCCATAGATTTTTGTGCATTTAACGGTGGTTTTTTACGTTCTTCATTCATATGTTCTTGCAAGCTTGCTCTTCGTGCAATGTGTGGAGTTGGTGGTGGCAAAGGAGGTGGTGGAGGAGGTGGTTGAACAGAATCATTTCCATTCGACAAACATGGCTCTGAAAATTTTTATATTTGTATATGAATATTTTGATAATTTATTTACTCAATATTTAATTATGAAATTTTCTTACGAGAGGCACTTTGTTTTCCTGTTTTAACAATAGTTGATATTTGTTCTCTTAAATCTTGCAACTCTTGCTCAAGTGCAAGTAAACGTACTTCAGAACCAAAACTTATAGGTTCTAAAAGATCAGGTTTACTTTGAGATAATCCATTACTAAAAATTTAAATGTTCTAACTTTAATACAATAATTTATTTGTCATAGAAACACAAGATATTAAATTAAATCTATTTGAAAAAAGCATTTATAATTTTCTTACAATCAAAATTTATATTTTTTATGTGCACACTAGCTTTTGCCTAACTAACTTATGTAACATAAAACTGAAAAAAAGTACAATCTATTTAACTAGTTCATTCAATTATTAAATTTCAATACCTCTATGTCAATTCTAAATGAAATTTTTTCTACAATAAAATAAACCACAATATATTTAAAGTTGCTTAACTTTAATAGTGAAATTTTCCTGATTTCACAAATAGATGGATTTCTTAAAGCAAAAAAAAAATAAGCTTTATTTTGTTTTTATTTCATGAAAATATTAATTATTTATTAAATTAAAAAATTTAATAATTAATTACCTTCCTATGCCTAAGCCATTGGTACTACAAAAATCTTCGGTTGTTTCATTATCGATCATAGAATTGGTCATTGAATGAAGTGGTGTAACACTAACATAAACTTTTGGTGGTGGTTTCAAAGGTAAAAATGATCCAATTCGTCGTACAATACTTCTTCGTTTTCCATAATATTTGATTGGTTCACCCATTTCTGAAAATTTATTTTTAAAAATTTTGCTATTTAGAATACAAAAAATTAAAACTACTAATTTGCTTGATTCTATTTATACATACCCTACACAAGCTCTAATTAATACAATCAAGGATGTGTCAATTGTTAAGTGACTGTATTGAACAAGTAAAACTGGGCCATGCAAACATAAGTGTTATATTTTTACTCAAAATATTTCATTGAGTTCATTACTTTAGCGCGCTTTTTAAATTCTATTATAAATTTATGAAATAAAATTTTTCAAATTTTAACTAGAGAATTAGTTATTAAGTAAGAAGCACAACACCTAAATCAAATATATACATATAAATACATGTACATGTATGTACCCACTGCGAATTATGCCAAGTTTATGGACTATATGTGACATGCGACGCAAACAAACGTCTAAAATATTTTTATATATTTTAGAATTGCACGTTTGGTTCTTATGATTTATTTATGAAAAAATGGAAATTTTCATCTTATTAAAATTAATATTTACTTTTGTTAATTACAGCGTTATTTTCTTCAATTTTAAATGTTTCTTGGTTACACTGATAAACGGATGGATGCAGAAATATTACCTAGTGTTACGCATGCGTAATACTCATGAAGTTGTGATGCACGCAACCACAAAACAAAACTGAAACTGGCATGCGCGGTATTTTTTCCAAAACACATCCAATGAATATAGTCACGTTGAACTAACTATGAACATCGACAGAAGTAAAATTATATGCTTAAAATACTTATAGAATAATTTTTAAAGAGACGGTTATATTTTAAATTATTATTAACAAATTATTTTATATATTTATATAAATATGCAGACATAAATTAATAATTATTATTTTGCAAATATTTTTAATGCAAATTTATCTAGCATATCATGAAATCATATAAATTATATTAATAATTATAATTTTTCAATAATTTTCTAATATTTTTTAATTTATTTCTATAAAAACGATTCACGTGTGAAAATGCAGCAATTGCATGTCTCGAATGTTTTGTCAATAAATCGCACAAAAAGCGTCTGCTGGAAATTTTGTACATAAGTGGCGAACTTCAAGTGACTAATTTAGTCATCTCTGGTCATATGATCGACTCCTGACTTTGCATTGAGAAAATAGGGAGGACGTAAAACTGGGCGAGTCCCTTAGTAAACTCACGACATCTCCAGATTTTTGTGATCGAATTTAAAAATTTTAAAGCATAATATTTATATTCTTTAATTTTTTAAAGAAGACAATATGAAGGGTTGCATGTTCAATATTGATGGCGGCTATTTAGAAGGTCTTTGTCGTGGTTTCAAATGTGGTATTCTTCAACAAAGTGATTATCTCAATCTAGTGCAATGCGAAACTTTAGAAGGTAATATTTTAGTATAAACATGTGCATTAAGTGTATACAAAAATACAATTTTACTACGTTAAATTTTTCAGATTTAAAGTTGCATTTAGCTGGAACTGATTATGGTAGTTTTTTGGCCAATGAACCATCACCTTTATCAGTTAGTGTTATTGATGATAAATTAAGGGAAAAATTAGTAGTTGAGTTTCAACATATGCGAAATCATTCAGTAGAACCCTTATCACAATTCCTAGATTTTATTACCTACAGTTACATGATTGACAACATTATTCTACTTATCACTGGAACTCTACATCAGCGACCTATTTCTGAATTGATTCCAAAGTGTCACCCGCTTGGCAGTTTTGAACAAATGGAAGCTATTCATGTTGCAGCTACACCTGCAGAACTATATAATGCTGTTTTAGTTGACACACCACTTGGTAAATATTTATATTACTTAATAATTACTTAATAAGATAATAAAAAATTCATGAAATTGTTAATTGGTTATAAATTTATTATTAATTTTTTCAGCTCCTTTTTTTGTTGATTGCATTTCTGAACAAGATTTAGATGAAATGAACATTGAAATAATCAGAAATACACTTTACAAAGCTTATTTGGAAGCTTTTTATAAATTTTGCAAAGATATTGGAGGAACAACTGCTGATACCATGTGTGAAATTTTGGCTGTAAGTATCTTTTCTTGTGAAAATGTTATTATTTAGAAGAATATTAACCAAAGAAATGTTCTACATTTTACTTACTTTAGATTATAAAACAATTTTTCTAATTTAAAAGCATCATTTTATAATATTTCTTTTCAGTTTGAAGCAGACAGACGAGCCATCATTATTACAATTAATTCGTTTGGTACAGAATTAGGAAAAGATGATAGAGCCAAATTATATCCTAGATGTGGTCGTTTGAATCCTGATGGTTTAGCAGCTTTAGCTCGAGCTGATGACTATGAACAAGTTAAAGCAGTTGCTGAATATTATACAGTAAATTACTTTAACATTATATTTTGAAATTAAGCTTTTTATTTATTTGAATAATTTTTATTTCGATATTTTATTAGGAATATGCTGCTCTTTTTGATGGAGCAGGGAATAATCCAGGAGACAAGACTTTGGAGGACAAATTTTTTGAACGAGAAGTAAGAATAGTAAATATTTGTTAAAGCTTGAATAAAACTATATAAAAAATATATTTATTTTTTAATTGCAGGTACGCTTAAATGTTAATGCTTTTCTTCAACAATTCCATTTTGGAGTATTTTATAGTTATTTAAAACTTAAAGAACAAGAATGTCGTAATATTGTTTGGATATCCGAATGTGTAGCTCAAAAACATCGTGCTAAAATTGATAATTACATACCAATTTTTTAAAAGGATTTTTGTTGATTTTTTTTAAAACAACTGAATTGTATAAAAAGTTGAATTTTTTAATTTGTATCTCATCAATTAAAAATCACATGTTTATTGAAACTGCCAACAAAGTTTCTCTCATTAGGGATAATTAGATCAAAGTACTAAAAATTGTTATCATGCAACTCATCTTTGTTTAAATGCAGAAAATAATAATATGTAAATAATGGATCCTGCTACAATTTTTTCAGTATAAAGTTATTAAATCATGGGAAGTATTATTCATGTTTTAATTGTTAATTTAATATATGTGTAAAAATTTACAAAAATGTACGAATATTACAATTATTGGATTGTTGCATTTCACATCATAACAATGATGAAAGTTTAAGTGTACATTTCTGTAGCTACAATATGTAAAGTGATAAAATAGATATATTACTGTGAATATTCAAAAAGTGCTTTATTTTTTTTTATATACCTCAATTTTTAATGAGTAAATACAAAAATATTATTAATAGTTATAACAGTTGTCATTATTTTGAAAAGATATAAATAAATATATGAAATTTGCAGAAGAAATTATGAAATAACTTTAAATTCTCATAAAATAAATGATTATTATAAAAATTCTGCATGTCAGTTATGTCTCACGCAATATGTATTTTGACAAATTGTAATTTTTCTAAAAAATTACTTATTTCAAACGAATAATAATAATCAAATCCATGTATAATAATTAAACAAGTTTATACTATTTTGTTATAAAGTTAATAAGATATGAAATTAATGGAATAATAAATGTAAATTTGTATAAAATTTTGTATTCATAGAATTTGTATGCGAACAACAATATTAGGATTTTGATTTCTATAGAACATTTCAATCCTGTAATTGTTATAGAACAATTATTTTAGCAAGTATTACAAAGTGAAACTTGCCAATTTTAGAAAATATAATTTTTAAAATTAATAATTCTATGTACCTAAATAATTCATATTAACTAAAAGAATTATATTAATAATAGCTTCAAGTGTTCTTCTGTCTGAATCATTTGAATTCCACTTTAAGAGTCTATTTGCAATTAAATTATCATTATTTTTCGTTGTTCATCTAATATATACTCTTTCATTTTAAAAATATAGAGTATAAGCATATATTGGATATTTTTCATTATATCAATGCCTGCATATAAATATATTCATAAAAAACTCTATTTTTTGCCACTTGGTTCACCGTTTCTGTTTTTTTCTCGATTTGTCTCTTTGTTAGGTTCTGTAGTGTTTTTGTTCATGGGTGAACAATTACCAATAGAAGCTTGAATGATATTCTTCGGATGGATTTTATTAATTGGCATAGGTGGGTGAAGAGAATTTGGAATTGGCATGGGTGCAGGAATGTTGTTTATAGGCATTTGATAAGTTCCTAAACTTTTTAAACCAATTATTTCAGGATTTTCTCTCCAAAAACGATCACCAATTATGTCATCTACTAAAGGCACAATAGTTGGTTTTAAGCGACCTAATCCATTTGGTACTAGTTTCCTTATTAGCGTTGTACCCTTTCTGTATAAGGCAGGTTCATTATTATAATTAACACCAAACTCTTGAAAAAGAAGTTCATTTTTATGGGAGGCCAAAGTACCACTTAGTTTTTCTTCAGCCTACAATAAATATGCAACATAAATACTTGAATTTTATTATAAATCGTATGTGATTGTACATCATTATAAACATACCTGTTGTGGCGACATATGTTTTTTTAATACAAGATTCCAAAAACAAGTATTATACAAGTTATTAATATGAACATCGGCTTGTCTCCAAGCTAAATAATCTCTTAAATTTTTATCAGTAGGGTATAGAACAACTCTAGCATCGAATGATGGCGGATAATGAAGTTCTCTGTTTTTAAAAAATCGAGGCCAATAATAAACGTACGCAGAGGAAAATAGAGAATTAACATTAGACATAAGTTTTGAAGCTAGGAAATAAAAAAAATGTAAATTAATAATTTTAAAGTTAACTAAATGTAGAATTATAACAAAATTGTAAATAATGAAATATTTTAAAAATAAGTACCTCTACGTTTAAACAATTGAGTATCTTTACGAAATACAAAGGAATACTCATCGCTCTGTCCATAGGAGATGACGATCTCTCGGAAATCTTCCATAACGGTAATTGCAGCACGGTTCATAAGTTCAAGTGCTGCATGATCATTGGGTTTAATAAATTGGTGAGAGTCTGCGAATTTTGAAAAATTTCTACCATCTATTCTAACCACAATCCAGCAATTGGGTAAGCAATTGTCCTCGTGCTCAAAGCATTTAACGTAATCATACTTGCTCTTAGCCATTTTTTAACTCGCGCTAACTAACCGACTAAATATCACTTGATCATTACGATTATTCGATACAAATCAACTCCCGAAAAGGCGAAGTAAGAGTAATTTTTATTTTATTCACCGTAAGTTATTCAAGCCCGCGAGAATAGTTATTTATTGTCATGTATCACTTGCACGGTATTACGGCGGCTGCTACAAGTACATCGGATGTAAATCGGAAACCCGGCGCGCAACACATACTTACATATGTAGACGGCGGCACTATAGTTTAAGCTAGACCCATAGGCTACAGGGATTATTAGAGAACCTGTTGACACTTTTTGCCGCTATACAGTGAGTATAAAGTACGGGCACTTTGTACGTATGTTCACTATTGACTATATATACATATATTTGCACAGTGCACGTGTTAATATAGATGTAAATCATAATACTACTTACAAAATGTTTCAGCTGAATTTTCTATAAATTAAACTAATTTAATAATGATATGCTGATTTATCAAATTTATTATTATATCTCAAATTATTTTTCATGTATCAAAAACATACGTGTTTTATTAAAGGTAATTTTTTAAAATATGAATATTATTTTTTGCCAATTTCAATTTATCAATACTTAAAAATATTTAAAGTCTTTTTAGAATTATTTTAAAAAAATAGTATCATTAACATGGAATTACATCAACATTTTATGAACATTGCTGCATCAGAATCATCAGTTTTTGAAATTATTAGTAGTACTTCAATTTTGCAAGATTCTGTTGGTTTAATTATATCAAAGATGATAGAAGATGCCTTTGTTAAATTAAAAATCTTAAATGAAAATCAAAAACAATTAAAATTATTTAGGCTATTATTATGTCAACAGTATCAATTAAATTATGATAATGTTGAAAACGAGAAGATTCAATTCCACTCAAAATTTAATCAATTTGTAGAATTTGTAACCAACAATGAATTATTTTCAAAGACAGAAAATAAATCTGTTTTATATGATATTATGATATTACAATTAGTACTTTTTGAAGATAAAAAAAACTTCATTAAATTGTTTGAAGACTTTCGAGCTAATAATATTTCTACTAAATCTGAAGTTTCTAATAAATTTTCAGTAGAATATTATTTAAAAATTTTAAAATGCTTTTTAGAAGCATGGGAAATATTTTACTTTTTAAATGATAAACAAGAATTAGGAGGCATGAATATAACACATTTACAGTCTTGTAAAAAAGTTTTACTTTCTTCAATTATGTATGACCTTCAAACCTGGATACAGTGTAAAACAAATATTGAGTGGCTGGCTTTATATTCTATTTTATCAAAAATAGTTAACATTACAAAAAGTAATAGGATTCTAACTTCCTTTGTATATGATATTATTGATAAAAATTTTGACGCTATATATATTTTATGTGATTTTATATTTCCATGTAATTCTTTACCCATTGAAGTTGATTACAGTATAATTCAGCATCAAAATCTTTTGTTAATAATACAAGAGAAATGTATATCTACTGATTCACAAGAGCGTAAAAAAGCTTTCAATCTTTTTAAAAGAATGATAGATTTTATAAATATAAATGATGATAAAATTAAAAAAGTTAAAACTTTAAGTATACAGTCAATGGAAATCAATCCGTTTATTTGCAGTAAAAGTGAAACAGAGGATTGTACAATAAAACAGATTAGAACTAATTTTATTTTGATTATGGAAGCATTGGAGGAAAAGCAAAAACATTTGGTTATTCCAAGTTTATCATTTTTTGATAGTCTTTTACAAGGTTCTATGGAACATAAATCTTGCGGAAATTGTTTTGATTTCAGATGGATATATTGTATTTTAGCAAGAATATTAGCCCATGATAATAATGCAATTGTTAAGTGGGGATTATTAAAATCTTTACGATTAAATGAAGAAGCATATCATTATGATCCCCTTATAATGTTAATAGTTAAATCTTTGAACAATACATTTTTGTATGAAAACTATAATAATGATAATGAACCAGAAATTGTAATCGCATTGATTGCTTGGTTTCATAATTTCCAAAGTGAAGATCTGCATATAATAGAAAAATTTATATATTTTATAAATGAAGTAACATGGGGCCCAGTAGCTATATTTTATATTTTGCATTCAATATATATTGCATCAGATAAATTAAAAAATATTGTAAGATTGAAGCAAGAACATTTAGATATACTAAAATCATTAGTGGATACAAATATTAAATTACACTCTCCAATGTTGCGATCAATGTCTCAAGTTACATTAATCAAAATTTTATCTTGTTTCTCTGAAGCTCAAAATTTAATATATTTATCAAATTTTTTATCTGTTTTTTTGGAAAAAGATTTAAAAGAACCATATTGTTGGTCTGCTTTAATATCATGGTTAGCAAAGGTTCATTACGATGATGCAGTTTATTTTATTGATAAAGTATATGAAAATCTTGTAAATAATGAAAAATATGATGGAATTTCAATGAATTTATTCTCACTTGTGATTCAAATATTGTATGAAGGAAAGATAATCTGTCAAACAGAACAATGTTTTGTAACACAAAAATTATCATCCCTTTTTTTATGTTTGGATAAAATTGATGTCAGACCTTATGTCAAAGTATCTTTAATTATTAAAATAATTGATTTAATTTATTGTTTTTTTGATTCTCAACGTCAACCACCAGAATTTATTTTTAAGCTTTTCCTTAATTACAAAGAAAATATATTTAAATTTATTTTAAAATTATTTTACAATGAAAATTTTGATTATGAAGTTATTAAGATTTGCGTAAGAGTTTTTAAGAGAGTCAATTATCATATAGAAAATACAAAAATCAATGTATCAATTATTACCACTAACAATTTTAAGGAGTTGGAAATAAAATGCATGCAAGTTATCAATAATGCTAGTCAACATAATCAAATGCAGTTACTGTTGGCATTGCAATTATGGAGTAGCATATCTAATGAATGTAAATATGAAGATGAATTTTTTTTTAAAAAAATTAATTACTTATTAGAAATATTTAAATGTAAAGAACCAGGTAATGAAATAATCCGGAAGATATATTTAGACTTTTGTATAACTTTAAGTAAATTAATTAAAAATCATGTATTAACATTGCAACTTGAGGATATGAAAAGAAATTATAAATGGCTTCAAATTATGTCTTCCATTTTTGATGCAGTTGGAAGTGAAGCTATAATTTATTTTATGGATATTGTATGTCACTATATAAATAGTGGAATTGAAGATAATGAGAAAATAGAGAACTTAACAATTTTAATGAGAAGTTTTTGGAACTATAACTTTGGTAACAAAAGAGATAAGACATTTTGGTTAGTAATTCAAAAAATAACAAAATGCGTAAATAGTTTGAACATTTTAAGTAACAAATGTTTATTAAATATTTCCAAAGAAGTAAGATAATGATATACAAACTATTATACATTTATTAATTATTCGCTTCTATTATTTATATGATTCTTTTTCGTTATACAGTTTATGAGCAATATGTTAAGCGAAGGAGATTCATTACAAGGTCTTAAATATATTTTATTAATTTATGCAGAATTCGATCAGTATTTTAATAACACTTATTTTATGAAAATGATTTTAAATGGACTTCTTCATGGTGAAGTTATGCGTCGGGATCAAAGGATTACTATGCAAACATGTCTTAAAGGAAATGAAATATTAACTTGCTATAAAGTAAAAGAAGGACAGAGGGAAAATTTTGAAGCTTATTTCTACATTAACAGGTATTTATAGTCTACAAGTTTTAAAAAATAACATAAATTTCAAAATGTTCATTTAAAAATGAAATAAATAATTTAATTGATAATATTTTTAAATTTTCTTCTAATAAAAATGTTGTTGTTTTAACTTTAAATATTATATAATTGTAAAACCAACGAAAATTTAGGCAATATAATATAGATGCAATTATTCGGGCTACAGCAGTTGTGCAACTTTGTAAAGTACTTCATGTTAATAAAAAAAATGCATCTTTATTTTTACCGTTAGTCCTGGAAAAATTATCAACTATGCGAAATAAAAGGTACTATGCTGATTCACAACTACATAGATTAAAACAACGACTAATGCAAACTCTTCTATTATTACAACCTTATTTAGATAAGGTATAAAATACATTAATCAAAGATTTTAAATAAATATAAATTTAATAATATTATATGTTTCTAGGAATCGATGTTAATTTTATATCATGTATTGCGTGATTCATTTATATATGATACTGACCAACACAGTGTACGTTTAATGAAAGAATGGTTACTTATAAGAATTTATTTAGCAAATGAAAATATACTCTCTGATTTATGGTCATTTTTCCAAACGGTAAAATTATCTTCTACTAGTAAGAAACGATTTGTTTTTAAAAATTTTAAGTTGCATAAAAAATTAAATGCTAAAATATAGCTTTTGAATTTTAAAATAAAATAAAATAAATTTTTAATATAAATATTATTCTTATTCATAATTGAAATAAGACATTAACATGTTTTTCCATTTAAAAAAATATATCATCTATTAATTCTTCCTTAAGAACATATATATATACATACATGAGGTCATATCAGAATAATATGTATTATATATTTTTAAGTTAGATTTATGATGAACGACCAAGCAGTATGAGTTCTGTAATTGTTATAATTTGGCATGTTGCACAGCAATTAAATAAGGAAAATTTTATAAAATTTATTAGAATTGCATTTATGAAATTAGAAATTTGCTGCATGGGACAACAATTTAATATGCGATTATTTGGTCAAGTATGTATTTATAACATAAAAATTTTGATAAATAATTTAAATTTATAAATATTCACTATAGGTATTTTTTATAAAATTATATAAATTACTAGATGACAATAATGATATTAAAGTTGAATATGCAAATGTTTATAAAGCAATATTAAAAAGCTTAAATTCTAGTAATTTCAAGAAAAATCCAGAAAAAATTCAGGAAAATTTTTTCTATACAATTTTTAATCCGTTAGAGCATTATAGTTTGGAGGTAAACCAATATATAATAAACATTATTTGTAAAACTATTTATGATCATGTACATTATATTCAATAAGTTTTATTTAATTCAGACAATTTATCATCAATTACCACGATTATCTAATAATAATTTTGAAGAATGCATAACAAAATACAATTTTGAAGAGGTAATAACTTTAAGTGGTTCAAATATAAGTATTAAAATTACAAATTTAGAAGGTTCATTAAATCGTGCTGCAGTTCCTTATGTCATTTTAAAATCTAGTTAGTATATATGTTCATTTTATTATTATAAATAATAATTTGCAAAATTATTATCATATTATTTTAAAATTATGTATAAAGGTGAGAATTTACAGTCTGAAGAAATTGAAAATACTCAAATTATTACTGATGTTCAGAAGAAAATAATACCATGGAAAACCATGTTACCAAATAAAGATGATCTTGATCAAATAAATGGTTTAGATTTACATTTTGACACAAAAAATAAAAAAGACATTACTATAATAGCCACTCTTGTTGATAAATCTCAAAATTTAGGTGGTATTGCAAGAACATGTGAAATATTTGGAGTCAAAGAATTAGTTATTTCTAATCTTAAGCAAATCCAAGATAAAGAATTCCAAGTTTTGAGTGTATCAGCTGATAGATGGATAAAAATAATTGAGGTTTTTTAAAAATACCGAAAATTTTCAAAAATATTTATATTTTTAAAATATCTATGAATTAGTGTTTAAATTTAAGTACTATTTTATTGTATTATAGGTGAAACAATTTTCATTTAATCAATATTTATTGAATTTAAAGGAACATGGGTGGACATTAGTTGGAGCTGAACAGACAGCAAATAGTGTAAATCTTTGTAATTACAAATTTCCAAAACAAACAGCACTTATTTTAGGGTGAGTATTAATAATTCAAACTGAACTGACATAAACAAATTTGTTATTTTTTTTATTTTAGTAATGAAAAAAATGGTATTTCAGCAGATATTATACCATTATTAGATATTTGCATAGAAATACCTCAGTTTGGTATAGTTCGTTCATTGAATGTTCATGTAACAAGTGCTATTTGTATTTGGGAATATGTTAAGCAACATCATTTTGTAATTTGAAAGTTAAACATTTTAATAGTAAATTAAAAAAATTTTATACTCTTTTGTAATATTAATTTTATATTTTTAAATAAAATTATTATCTTGCTTAATTAAATTTCATGGTAAGGTGTTTGAAAATTTTATTAATGTCTATAAACCATGAAAGTATATCTATATAATATACAAATATCTATTTGAATTATAAATTAATTTAAACATCATAACCAACAATATGTCGTTTGCCAATGCATTCACCAATAAAAAACCAGCAATAAACTTCAATAAATACTAAAGCATTTAGCCAAGCTTCTCGTACTGTAAGTTCCTTATATGATCCACTTTTTATACTGTGAACCAGGTTATTAAACTCAGAACGGATAACTGGTATATCTTTTGGAGTTGGAGGTACTAATTCTACCATAGCATATTTTTGAATTATCTTGAGTTTTGGAGTACCTATTTTGACAGCATCTAAAAAATCAATATAAATAATTGCTTAAATAATTTAAATTATTGTAATGAAAATAAAGTCTGATTAATTTAAAAATTATAGGTTTTCAACAAGTATTTGTCAGATTTTATAAAAATTTATATAAAACTTTTGATTATTTAAATAATAAAGATACGTATTTTTCATAAAATTATGTATAAAATAAAATAATCATCTTCGAAAAGTACATATTAGGAATATTTTCATAACCTTATAAAAGATAAAAAAAATTTATCATAACCTAAAATTTATTTGTAAGTTTTGGTGTTACAAGAATTTATGTATAAACTCTGAAATAAAAAGATCTACATTATTATTAACAATTTTGCATTTAAAAGAAATTTCATTTAAAAAATTTACTATTGTTACATAAGAATATTTATCATCAAATATTCCATAATTTTTGAGTTATCAATTATTGACTATGTAAAACAAAATTATTATAAAAAGACATTAAATTTTATGAAATTACTCACGTCCCACTGCATTACGAAGATTCGATATTAATTGCGCCATTCTATACTTCTTTAAAGAATTGCAGATCTTTAAAGATTTTTTATGAAAGATGGATACGGTGTAGAATAGTTCACGTTCGAATATTCCATTGAATACATAACATTCGAGTCCTTCGTTTCACTTTCTAGCAGCATCTCTGTTTCTAGTAATTATAATTAAAGGATTTTTTTAAAAGAAATTAAAATATTTTTAAAATTACGATTTACATAAATATTTAATTCTATCAAAATAAATTAAGTGAAAATTTGTTATTTTTTATGAAATTTATAAATTATTTTTAATACTTACCGACATTATTTCATTTTAATACAAAATAAATAAGTTTTACTTTGTTTTTTTTTTTTTGTTTATATCATATATTTTGAATACGTAGAAATTCAACTATATTTTAAAATATTAACTAGATTGTGGTCGACTTAGAAACAAAAATAAATCAATAGTTGAAAAATAATAGAAAAATTTTTTTTCATAATTTTTTAAAATATTTTTAGCGTATTTCATGAGGAACAAAAACAACACTTTGAGCTACTATGACCATTTTTTCTTCTTTTTTAAAACAAATCATATTTATTTTATTTTGAAAAAAATGTTGCTTTGGTGATTAATCAGTCTCTATATTGTTTTTAATACAGTACCCCCTATGGAAATGAAAAATATATAAAAATATAATGAAGCATTAATGTAAAAAATTATAGAAAAATATAGGTTTAGAGAGCTATCGAGAAATTTTTTATGTTTTTCTACTTTTTGTTTATTTTAGTACATTTTACACCAAATTTATATATTCTTTTTGAAAGAGAGTTGGCATAGATAAATTTTGACGACACACAAGCCATAAGTTCGATTCTTATAAGGTAACATATTTTTTCGTCAACTTTTTACTTTTTTTATCAACTATATTAATAATTGAAAGTAATAAATAATAACTTATAAAAAATGCATCAATATTTTTCTAAATTTTAAATTTATCACACTTGAATCAGCTAATCAACGATTGGAGTTAGGGCGCAGGCGCAATAAGTTGACAGAAATGGAAAGCCCTGACTTGACTTGGAGAATGATTCAGTTTCCTTGGGTAGCATCACGGGCTTCATTTCCGGTTTATCGGTATTTGACGATAAATTGAAAAATAACTGGATTTATGATTTTTATATCTTGTTCATATGAAAAATAGTTCAATCATTAAAATAATAGCTTTTATCAACTTTATAAAGTAATTTAATCAATACAAAATGGGTGATATAAAAGCATTCTTGCACCAGTGGTGCGCGAAAAATACGACGGATCCTTCATTTGAAGTCAGACCTACTGGTAAATTCAGCCATTTTACTTTTGATTGATGTTTGTTATTTGTAACATTTTTATGTGGAATTTTTGGATTATATTGTCCACTTTTAGACAATATAAACCAAGACTTTATGAATTTAAAAGATTATTTTATAATATTTAAACTTTATTTTAAGTTAAATTTAGATATAATTACTTTTGAATATCTTTTTATCATAAAATTATTAAAATGTAATAAAAACATCTTTTTTAATTTATTTAAACATATTAAGAAAAAATCTTGTTCCTTGAATGTAATCATTTTCTTATAATACATCTATTAACGTTATTATTTAATTTTATAGTATTTCATTATTACTCAATAAAAATTATAGAATATTATAAAATTGATAGATAATAAATTTAAGTTTATATAATATATTTATAGTATAAATTAAAAAAATAAATGCAAGACTTTACATTATTGTTTAGGTCCTAAACATAGACAACGTTTTTTATGTGAATTGCGCGTAAATGGTTATGATTATGTAGCTGTTGGAAATTCTACTAATAAAAAGGATGCACAAGGAAATGCTTCTCGTGATTTTATCAATTATTTAGTTCGTGTTGGAAAAATTAACTCTAAAGATGTACCCGTTGATGTTAGCAATCCTATGCCAACAAATGAATTTAATCAAGAAGACAATATTCCAAATAGACCAGTATTCAAAGATGGTATGGGTCCAAATGATTTTGGACAAGCTTATAAACCTTACAATGAAAAAGGAGAACATAATTATACATACATGGACAGATTGGCAGATCAAAAGAAAGTTGAGGAAGCAGAAGATGTCGATGTAAATGCTGGAATTCATGGAAATTGGACTATAGAAAATGCTAAATCAAAACTTCATCAATTTATACAAATTAACAAAATAAACACAGATTATAAGTATACACCTGTAGGGCCTGATCATACAAGGTATAAAGTGACATTTTTTTATATGTTCATCGTAACAAAATTCAAAACTATTATTTACTTTAAAATAAAATAGTTTAGTCAATTTAATTAAAAAATAATTTTAATTGCAAAAAATTTACATTAAACATGAAATTTTATTCTTTGTAAATTTTTTAAACTTAATACATATTGAAAAAGTAAATATAAGAAAATTATCCTTTTAATTTTTATACATTTGTGCTTTAAATTTAAAAAATTGAATTTATTCTAAGTAGCATGCTATAATTTATTTATTTACAAACGAGACCAGTTTGGAGTACATTATTAAAGATGAAATAAATGTGCAGTGACTTCTGTCATATTGCACTGAAAATATCAAAGTAACCAATAAATATATTATTGAAATCTATCGAAGAATTTTCTCTTCTGATACTTTTCAATGTTAAAAAATTGGTACTTTTGATAGTTTTGATGAACTGGTGTAACCAAAACTTTTATTGAACTGATTCAATAATAGTTTTGGTGTTGCTTTTTATAGATATATGATTTATGTGCTCTAATCTGGTCTTGGATAATTTGAAATTTGGTAAGTACCTATATTTGTTATACTTTATTAGCATTATAATTTACTAAATCAAGCTTTGTTAAATTTGATTGCAATAACTTTAAAAAATATTTTTTATTGATACTTAAATAAAAATTTTAATAGGAGTTTTATGGCTGAAATGTCTTTTTATGTCAAACAACTTGGTCGAAGTAAGTAGAAAATGCACATGTAAAGATATAATTTCTTTCTTTTTAATGTTGTAAATTTTATATATAATAACATTATTTAGCAATTACTGGTCGTGAAACTGGATCTAACAAAATGAGTGCATCAAAAAGTTGTGCTCTTTCATTAGTACGACAATTGTATCACTTAGGAGTTATTGAAGCATTTAGTGGAACATTAAAAACAAAAAAGGAAGGTGATCAAATGAAACCTTATCCAGTGAAAATAAGTTCTGAAGTTGTAGATGAAATACAATCTGTTTTGGAAGGATTGCAAATTACTCCAATTGATATTAATCAGGTAAAAAAAAGTATATCAAGAAAAAATGTACAAAATGCATACTAATATACTAATTAAATTGATTTAACAAAATTACATTTGATATTTAAAAAATATAAAATTAATAAAAATTATTCTTATAAATAAAATATAATTTTTTTATAAAAACGCAGACAAATACAAAACAGGAAAGTTCAGAAAGTGGAAGTCAAGGAATTTCTCTTGTTACCGATCATGTCTTAGATGATTTTATTTCTTCTAAGCCTCAACCAGCAGGTGTAGTGAGTTGGTCACCACCTCAACAGAATTGGAATCCCTGGACTGGTTGTAATATTGATGAGGGACCTTTGGCAACAATGTCATTGGATCAACTCTCTGAAGATATCATGAAAGAGGCCAGAGATCGAATGCAGCAATGTACAGAGCTTCAGCAAAGTCAAAAAGCAAGATCAAAACTTCCTGTATTTTCAATGAAAAATGAAATAATGGCTGCTATTAATGATAACTCAGTTATTATAATTCGTGGTAATACTGGTTGTGGTAAAACTACGCAGGTTTGCCAGTTCATTCTCGACGATTACATCTCAACGGGTCAAGGCGCTTATTGCTCTATAGCCGTAACACAACCTAGAAGAATTTCAGCCGTATCTGTAGCCGATCGTATAGCTGTTGAGAGATGTGAACCCTTAGGTCAGAGTGTCGGTTACTCCGTGCGTTTTGAATCCTGTTTACCTAGACCATATGGTAGCATTATGTTTTGCACTGTTGGTGTATTACTTAGGAAATTAGGTAAGAAATAAATAATTAATTTATATTATCTATTTAAATTTTTTTTTATAGTATTTAGAAAAAAATAATATCGACTAATTTAAATTACTTAAAAATTGATTGTGTAAAAACATCAAATTTTTGTTACAATCAAATTTCATTAGAAAAAATTAAATTTATAAGACTATTTAATTTCATTTTGCAAAAATATTTTATTTAAAAAAGTATATTTTTAATCTATTAGAGGGTGGTCTAAGAGGAGTCTCACACGTTATTGTTGATGAAATTCATGAACGTGATGTCAACTCGGATTTCATTATGGTTGTACTCAGGGATATGATTCATTTATATCCTGATCTGAGAATTATTCTTATGTCAGCGACAATCGACACTAGTCTATTTAGTCAATACTTCAATAATTGTCCGGTTATCGAGATTCCTGGAAGAGCGTACCCGGTTCAACAATATTTTCTTGAAGACTGCGTAGAAATGACCAAATTTGTACCTGTAGCAGATTCTAAAAAACGTAAAAATCGCGATTCAGACGATATACCATTAGATGGTGAAATTGAAGAAAATTTAAATAAAGTAATCAATGATAGGTATAGCATACAGACCAAAAATGCTATGGCACAACTCACCGAAAAAGAAATTAGTTTTGAACTTATTGAAAGCTTACTGAAATATATCAGAAATCAAAATATACCTGGTGCAGTCTTAGTATTTCTTCCCGGTTGGAATTTAATCTTTGCTCTTATGAAACATCTTCAACAGCATCCAATTTTCGGTGGCATCGATTATGTTATCATTCCTTTGCACTCACAATTACCACGCGAGGACCAACGAAAAGTATTTGATCCTGTACCACCTGGAAAAACGAAAATTATTCTTGCTACAAATATTGCTGAAACATCAATTACAATAGATGATGTCGTTTATGTTATAGACTCTTGTAAAGCAAAAATGAAACTTTTTACGTCTCATAATAATATGACAAATTATGCTACAGTCTGGGCCAGTAAAACAAACCTTGAACAAAGAAAGGGACGAGCCGGGCGCGTACGTCCTGGTTTTTGTTTCCATCTTTGTTCAAAGACTCGGTTTGATAGAATGGATGAACATATGACACCAGAGATGTTTAGAACTCCATTGCACGAACTTGCTCTTAGTATCAAACTATTGAGATTAGGAAGTATTGGACAATTTTTGTCAAAAGCTATTGAACCACCACCCATTGATGCTGTCATTGAAGCTGAAGTTATGCTCAGGGGTAAGATTTCTATTTGGAAAAACGATTTAATTTGATTCTTGTATTTATTAGTTATAGTTTTCTAAAATATATATTTAATGTTAACAATCGCTTCATATATTTCAGAGATGAAATGTCTAGATAAGAACGACGAATTAACGCCACTCGGTAAAATTCTTGCTCGATTACCTATTGAGCCGCGTTTGGGTAAAATGATGATCCTTGGTTGCATGTTCCGCGTGGGCGATGCTCTCTCCACAATGGCTGCTAATAGTTCCACTTTTCCCGAAGTATATAACATGGGTCCTGATATGCGCAGATTATCGACTCAGCAAAAGTGGTTTGCTGGTGCGCGTTACAGTGATCATATTGCTATGCTACATGTATTTCAATGTTGGGAAGAAGCTAGAGCTGGCGGAGAGTATGCTGAAAATGTATTTTGTGAATCAAAAAATTTAAGTTTACCTACTTTACGAGTTACTTGGGAAGCAAAGGTAAATTTTTAATTTTTAAAATTATTTTAATTTTGCTTTTAAAAAATATTCTGGATAATATAGTTAATTTTAAATTCAATTTTTTTTAGCATCAGTTACAAGCTCTTTTAACAAGCGCTGGATTTCCAGAGGAGACGCTGTGTCCAACCCCTTTAAACTATCAAGCCGGAGCAGACGTACGATTGGATACAATTACTGCTTTGCTTTGTATGGGGCTTTATCCCAATGTATGTTATCACAAAGAAAAAAGAAAAGTCCTTACTACAGAATCAAAAGATGCTCTTATTCATAAAACTTCTGTTAACTGTAGCAATTTTGAACAAAACTTTCCGTTTCCATTCTTTGTGTTTGGCGAAAAGGTAATACATTAATAATTATATACATCTTTTATTATTGAAACTTTTTATTTCACATTTTAATTTTAATTTTAGATTCGTACGAGAGCAGTATCTTGTAAGCAAATGACAATGGTATCTCCTTTACACTTGCTCCTTTTTGGTTCTCGAAAAGTAGAATTTGTTGATAATCTGATTAAATTAGATAACTGGATAAATCTTGAAATGGATCCTCAACATGCAGCTATGATAGTTGCATTAAGACCTGCTCTAGAAAGTTTAGTTGTCAAAGCTGCAAAAGATCCAGAAACTATTTTAGAACTTACTCCTCTAGATGAAAAGGTAAGCATATTTTGTACATTTAAATATTAGATTTGACATTATTTATTTAAACTAATAGTCTTAATATATATAATACTCAAAAATAGTTAATGAATTTATTTTTATTTGCACAGATTTTGGCTCTTGTAAAGACTTTATGTGGAATGAATACTGGAAGATTTGAAATGGAACCTATCACTGGTGGTGGATTTTCCTCTAGACGTCCTCCAAGAGGACACATATCAGGAATAGGTAGCAAGAGTGGTGATGGAGAGGAACCTCCAAAAATGATTCGTATGGACCATGGTAGCAATTATTATGGTGGTAGAGGCGGTGGCTATAGAGGAAATTACTACGGCGGTTACAGAGGAGGTTATGGTAGAGGTTACGGTGGAGGTTTCCGTGGTAGAGGAGGAGATGGATTCCGTAGCAATTATTGAATTTTATAATAAAATTCATCTTTAAGAATTTTATAAAAAAGGAAGATAATGAATTATCTTTTTTCTTTTTTTTCACTGTTTGTGACCTAAATAATTTTTAATTTGTATCCTAATATTTAGGTGTGTAGACAAAATATTTAAAAGAATCTGATTTAAGTATTATGCAAATATGTAAACGATGTATGTAGGAGCATCTAATTTGATATAAATGAAATTTACTAAATAAATTTTGTTTAATATTAAATTATGGTTTTATTTTATTAATAAGCAATCCTATTTTTAAACTATTTATTATATTATTAATAAATACGATTAGTATATTTAAAAAATGTATTTATATAATATTAATTTATTGTGACATTTCACAAATAGGAATATGATAAACAGAATTTCATATAATCTTTTCAAACAATGTATTTAGTTAAACATGTTAAAATAAGAAATTGTTATCGTTTATTAAATTAATTTAATAAGTTTTAAACAGTTGCTTTTAATAATTTGTAAAAAATAAAAAGCTAAAAAAAACGGTGCATAATGTTTCTTATTACTATTTTATAATTTAATTTATGATATTCAAGAAAAATTGTTGCTTAAGTTAAGCGTGAAGTTAAATTTTTAGTCAAATATAAAACTCATGTTTTTTAAAAAGTTCTTTGAAAAATATAAATACACTACCGTTCAAAAGTTTGGAAACACTATGGTAATTTGAATGAAAACGACAATAAAACACGTAAGTCATGATTTATTACACTTAAATTTTAATCAAACGTTAGATTAACATTTAGTAAAAAATATTCAATACAAATAAGTGCAAAAATAATAAATCTCATTACCTTTGTGGTCATAAAACACGTGTGCCGGTCTATTTTCAAGATAAGGAATAACCGCTAAGAAATAAGTAATTTTGTTCATTATTGTTATAAGCACGCTCATAATAATCAATGAACTTCAATAATAACGTGTTTATTTAAAGATTTATTTACGGTATTTTTTTTAATCTAATAAAAATCGGGTGTTTCCAAACTTTTGAACGGTAGTGTATTTTTGCCTTTTAAAAATTTACTTTTAAGTGAACAAGATGTGCGCTTGCGCATTTTGAAAGTTAAGGTATGTTTCATTTGCTAAATTACGAGTCTTTTTCCCTAACCTATGGTCGGATGCAACGCGCATGGTTCATCCAACCTAAATATGTATACTTTGCTAAAAATCAAAATTAAAATTTGTTAATAATTACGATTTGATTACTTGTAATACGTCTTATATCAATAGTTATATTACACTGGAGAACGGTATATTTATCAAAAAAATTAAGTTGGCTAGTCAGTATATTAAATAAATAACAACCTATAAGTGTATTCTGCTTCATGTTCCTCTACTTTATGATTATATAAATAACATCTTTTAGAGTTTAATGGCAATGTTGCAAGTTGGTGGAACTTTATCCAATGCTACTATAAGAATAACACCACGAGTTTCTTGGTGGATCACTGCTCAACATTTATTATCTGCTAGTTCAATGGCAACTAATCTCAGTCCAGTGGTAGAAAACAAGGTACTTTGTAATTATATTTCTTAACAAATAATTCTCTATTAGTTTTGTTTATGAATATAACAGATACTTTATCAATTTTTACAAATTTTTTTGCTATGAATAAATTAGTAATTTTTTGAATTTAAAGTTATTAAAATAAAATTCGTATTATATAGTTTTTAATTCATAATTTTTGTAAATAATATTTATTCTTTTTGAATTTCATTTTTTGAATAAGTTTAAAAAGATGGAAAAATAACAATTATTATTTATACCTTCAAGTTTTCTTAAATACATATCAAGTTTTATATAAAAATTATAAATTATTGCAGGATAAAGAAGCTGTAAAATTTCCAACTCAGGAAAAAATTCGACTTATAAATAATAAAAGCCATTCACTTATAACAGCTGCGTTTAGGAGTTTATTAAAATCTCCACAGGTGAATTCTAAAACCAATAAATTACTTGAAAAAATTAATTCAGCTACTAACATCGACGAGATATTGGATATATCATATCATTCTGATTTTAATCAACAAAGTGCATCTTCTTTAATATATGTCTTGTATAATTGGATAACAACAGGCAAAATTAAGATTAGTGAAATTGAAAATGATAAAAGGTATTTTAAAGTATGCAAAGTCTTAGGTATTACCAATAATAGAGATATGGTAAAACAAAAACATGTGAAAAATATGGAAAATATTGTTTCATCTATAGACGGAATTTTACAAAATGAAAAAACAAAACAAGAAATTGAGAAACTTAACATTGATGAAATGATCAAAGTAAGAGTAATAACAAATTATTCCAGTAAATAAAATAATGAAATTGTAATCTAATTAATTATAAACTAAAAATAACAAATTATAAGTAAACAAAATAGCTAATTTAATTATGCAGGTTATAGTTATAAATATTTATTTTCAAACTTAAATTTTTTATTTTTTGCTGAATTTTTAAATTACATGTATTTTTAGATGTTGAATAAAAATAATTCAGTTCTTTTTGAACGAAATCGTTTTTTTAGTTTTTATCAAATTCAAAATTACTATAAAAGAATCTTTGAGTTTTAAAACGGTATATTTAATATAGTGTTACCAATGTAATATTAAATAGCATTGAGTTGATATATATAAAGTGAAGTTTCCAAGCATGCTTTTGAAATTTGGACATTTTCGATTTTCAGTGACATGTCATATGTGTATTACTTTTTGAAAAACATATGATTAAAACCTAATGATTCTTTTTTAATAGTCCTGATTGTAATAATTTAAAACAAGAAAAATAGTTTTTAATTTTTCTTTGGATCTTAAATTAGTTAATTATTTAGTAAAATGAAAAAAGTAATTCTTATATGATACAGTATTATTTTATAATTCAGGTTTTATCAGCATTAGCAATCAAACAGAAAAGGTCTGTTCCATTACTACAATCTATAACTAATAAATTAATAACAGAAAATAAGAATTGTAACATAAAACATGTAGCAGATATTTTTTATAGTATGGCGGTTCTTAATTTTTATAACGAGGTAAAATCATGTTTTATAAATATATTTTTTATCCATAAGTTTTTTTATTTGTCTATAAGTTTTAAAATAAAAATGTTTATAGACATTGATGAAAAAAGCAAGTGCACATTTATGTGAAATAATACCTAAAAATAAAGGTACTGCAGTTATTGGATCATTATTAACATCTATAGGTATGTTGCGGTATAGAAATGAACCATTACTTGATGTATTCTCAAAATGGATTGTTGAAAATCAAAGTATTATAAGGCCACAAGAAATTAATAGTTTATTAATGACATTAGCTTATTTGGGATACATACCAAAAAACTTTGATGAAATTTTTCAGGTATGCAATAACTCGTTTATTAAAAAATTAGTTTAAATTAATCATTGTATTATTCTTATAGAACATTATAAGACCGTTACAAGAAAGTGACATGCGTCAAAGTAGCGAATGGCTAGATAATATTTGGGCATTAACTATTTTAAACCAAGCTACTAATGAACATTATGAATCTGTTTTAAATAATGGATTTTTAAATCGATTGAGTTTGTATTTGTTTATTCTATAACAGTAAGTTATAAAATATGTTATTTAATATAATTTTCTTTTAGATATATTAGATATATCGACGTCAAAAGCTTTGAAAATGTTAAATATTAATGCAGCAGCTCGATTAACACCAGATTATAAAGGTATATTATGATTATTCATACATAAAAAAATTTTTTTGCTTTGTTCATACAAATAGAAGAATCAAATTTAATTATTTTTAGGTCCATTATTGCTAGAAAATAGTACAATTTTTAATACTCAAATAATGAAAACTAAAGAGAAAACAGAACTCTCAAACTCTATAATTAGTGGACTAAAAATATTATTACCTTCAGATTCTATTTATTTAAATACTAATGTCAATACCAAAATGGGTTTCTTATTAGGTAAATATAAAGAAAAAATTAAGAATTTATTTACATTTAAAATATTTATAAATTTTATTTTTTCAAGTAATAAAATCTTATTTTTAGATGCAGAGTTTTGTATAGATAATAAATGTACACCTTTTCCTTATAATACAAGTCTTGATAGCAATAAACAAGTTTTTAGGATAGGAATCCTTGGTTGTGCTTATCATGAATTTTGTAAAGATTCGAATGAAACTATAGGGCCTATAAAATTTTATAAAAAATTATTAGAACAAGAAGGATATAAAACATTGTTGATACCTTATGATAAAATAACCGATAAAGATAAATTAGTTACACGAGCAAAATATATAAATGATGATATTAAATTACTTGTGCAAAATTCAAAATGATACATTTTATTATAAAAAAAAACTTTTGTAAATCATATAATACCAATTGCATAATTCTATGTAAAAAATGGTATGATAATTTAATACATGTATGCATTGCATACAACAATAAATTTATTATTTGTGTAGATAGTAAAAAACTTTACTACAAATACCGAAAAATTGTGCTTCGAGAAAATAGTAATAAAATTTTTAAAAAAATTGTTAAATATTTGTTAATAATTTTTAATTTCAATACAATATACACAAAATAAACATTTATAATTTGTTCAAAATTTGAACAGTATGGGACATTATCAATGGATATAAATTGTAAAACTGGTTATTTATATAAACCATGTAAATAATAAACTTTTTATAAGATTAAATAATTTAAAACTAGTCTGTGCAAATTTTGTAAACAATTGTAATTGAATAAATATTTAAAACTTATTGGATTGATATAAATAATTTTATTTTATATTTTGAATTTATTAATAATCAATTATTAATGATTTATTATTATGAATGAAATTATTAATAATGTATTAATTTATAACATAATGTATAATTTAATTTTCAATTGATCTGTATACACAATTATTATTTCATATTCAAAATAAATATTAATATAATTGATGAATCAGTAAAAAAAAAAAAAAAAAAAAATAAATAATTTTTCCTACTAAATAAAGATTTCAAATTAAAATGATGAAAACGTAATAGAGATTTAGTTTAAAAAATAAATTTTAGCTCTAATTTATATTGTAGCCAATAAAAACGACATTCTGTAGACTTTTTGATCTGAAGATCTAGTACTTTTTTCAGGTTATGTATTTTTTTCTTAGGTGCATATTCCATAATGGCTGCTCTTGTGACGAATAAGTGGTGCTTCGTGGCATAAATCCTATAATTTTTATTATTTACATTTACAGTTGACGTAAAAAAATACAAAAAACGTAATTATTAGTTAAAAAAAATAATTTTCAAAATGGTAAAATCTTTGTTTTAAGTTTTGTGATTATTGAGTTTTGTCTAATTGTTGATAACAATTTTTGCGTATTTTCCATCTGTTTCATAGATGCAATTTATGCTACTATTTAGTCGACAAGGTAAACTTCGTCTTCAAAAATGGTATGTTGCTCATCCAGATAAGTTAAAGAAGAAGATAACGCGAGAGTTAATCACTACGATTCTAGCTAGAAAACCAAAGATGTCAAGCTTCCTTGAGTGGAAAGACGTCAAAGTCGTTTACAAAAGGTAAGTAGGGATTTTTTTTATTTTAGTTTTAGCTCAACATATGTATAAAATTTAACTTGTATTATTAGGTATGCAAGTTTATACTTCTGTTGTGCAATTGAACAGAATGATAACGAACTGTTGACTCTTGAAATTATTCACCGATATGTTGAATTATTGGACAAGTATTTTGGCAGCGTGAGTTTTCAAACAATATTTAAAAATTATCAATCTTAATGTTTATTGAAAATAAATTATTATTATATTTACAATTATTACATCTACAGGTGTGTGAATTAGATATAATTTTCAATTTTGAAAAAGCCTACTTTATATTAGATGAATTATTGGTTGGTGGTGAGATTCAAGAAACCAGTAAGAAGAATGTTCTTAAAGCTATTGCAGCTCAGGATCTATTGCAGGAGGTTAGTCATGGGGATGTTCCCATTGAGTTGTGATCTGTTTTATTAAATGTCATTTACATGTTTTTCCCTTTCCTGGACATGAATCATTTTGACTAAATGAGTAAATAAGCTGAATTATTTATATAAAATATTAATTTTATTTTTTACCAGTTTAAAAATATTTAAAAAATTTAATTAGTATATTAATTTATCTTATATAATAGTTTAGAATCTATTAGAAATAAAATTTTTTACATATGTATTAAAGAAATATAAAGTTAACAATGATCATGCATCAAATGAGAAAATGCACATTATTAAGCAAAATTTTTAAGATACTTTTTAAGTTTTTATAAATATTATGAAAAATAACTGAAATTTCATTAGCATTTATTCTATATTTTATAATGTTATTAAAAGTAAAATCACTAAGTAATATAATTATTGATCTTTAAATTCTAGCACAAAAAGTTTTCTAATTAAATACTAAATTTGAAATTTTTTATTTTACACTAAGTGTTTAAATGTGTCAAAATAATTCATAGTCTTTGTTTTCCCTTTGGTAATTTATGTTTGTCTTTTATCTAACATCAAGATGTTGTGTGAAGTATATAATTTGCAATCTTGAAAATTGCATGGCGAGTATTCTCGCATAACAGGATAGTACAACTCAACTGTGTCAATTTCAAAATATTAATATGAATTGTTTTTGTGTGTGTGTGTGTGTGTGTGTGTGTTATTATTTGTTGATATAGCATGCATAATATATACATATATAAGAATTAAACTTTCATATAATGATATAATATAGTTAATAAAAATGCTTATAAAGGTCAATGTCTGAAAAATTTTATTATCTCTTTTATTTATTATATTAAAACTGTAATAAATTATTTGTTACGCATAATTTTAAGATTTTTTATTGTTAAAAATTTTAAATTAAAAGTTTTGCATTATTTATGTTTCAGAACATTTACCTTAAAAAGGCAAAAACAAAAAATTTAAATACCAATTTATTACTAAAGTTAATCTAACAAATTTTATGGAACACAGATATAATATCTAATTAAAAAATATTGATTAATTATATTATATGCATAGTGTTAATATTGCCTGATAAATTTGTGTTGTGCATCGATTTATTTTTATATTACTATTTAATGCACATAGGAATGAATGCAAAATTTATAGTTTCATCTTCAAATGATAAAATTAATTACTGTGTGAAATTAGTTAAATTTTACGTTTAATAAGAAAACACAAAAAATTTGTTGCATGTATCAATAAGCAGTTATACACGTTCACTATTTGTTAGAAAACTAGCTATCGGTACACAACACAAAACTAAGAAACCAGGCTTAAACGGCGCAATTGTTGTTACGCCCCTTAAATATTGTTAGCCTTGAAGCTTTTTTTTTAGCGATATCATAGTTAAATTTGTATCTACATATGCAGCAGCATTTCCAATAAAAGCAGCTACATTTTATATTCGTATTTAAGAATACAATAAGAATTGTTATTTTAGAGTATCTTGTCACATTAGTGTAATTTTTTCTGTTCTCAAAATAATAAGGAACAGACATCAACGTTTTTCACAATATATTTATGAGATCATATTATATATATATATATATATATAGATATGTGTGTGTGTGTGTGGTTAAATTATTGGTAAATTTTTTGTAAATTATTCTTATTTTGAAAAATGATAAAAAACATAAATTCTACTTCAAATTTAATTTACATTTTTACCTAATCAAAAATTTAGTGTAAACTGAAAATTAAGATGTCCTTTTTAAATTATAATTGTTTGTACATGTGATAAATTATTTTTAAAAAGATAAGATAAAAGAAATTATACTTCTACATAAAATTATTTCTTCATAATCGCGAAAATTGACGATTGAAATTATTCAGAATTTTTTTTACAACAGTGCTTCAGTTAAATAAAAAATGTATTGATTTAAGATTGTAGTCGTTATTAAAAATTTTTTTTATTTTTATCAATAATAATTATACATATTTAAAAGAGATTTTTTGACTAATTTTTTTTAGTAATATTTATAATCGATTTTAACGAAATTAGTTTTAGAAAAAATGCATTCCAGTGAATAGAATATACCTATTCGATGGGGCTTTAATATTTTTAAATTCTTTGATATTTGCTTTTATTATTTTTTTTATTTATTTTTAAATTCTTTGATACTGCTATTTTAGACCAACATTTTAAAGTTTTGTAAATGTCTTTCCCTTAAAAACTCATAAGACTGCTCCTTTTTATACAAAAGCTATATTTCCAACATAAATTTTGATTAATTTTGAAAACATTTTTATAAAACGACATTTAAGACGTAGAGAAAAGTGTTGCTTTTAAAAAAATTAATATTTTGATAGAGAATTTTTAGTAACAGCTTAAAGTAAAGATGTAGGTTAATAATAAATATTATATATAGTTTATAAAATACCAATTGCCATTTATATATCTCTAAGCTCACAATCAATTTATAATGTCTGTTCCCTATTTATCATTTTGAAGATCCAGTATTTGTATTGAAGCGTGTCCTGTAGATCAAGTAGTTTATTCTAGTCGACTTTATACTTTTATTAAACTCTCTCTTTCTCTCTCTCTCACTCTCTCTCTCTCTCTCTTTCTCTCTCTCTCTCTTGCCGTGCCATTTTCATGGCGCATTGTAGATGCTTTTATTAAACAGAATAAATAAAACAAGAAAAGAGAAAAAGTATATAATTTAGCATTGTAACGATATTGCGTGTAGATATATATATTTGTGGACGTGGAAGTGCTGCTAGGCTATTGAATTCATGTAAATGTACGATTTATAAATATACTTTCTTTTTTTTTCTTTACTTTCTGGAAATTTTTAATAAATTGCCTTTTTTATCTAGTTTAATCCGAGCTTTGAAATTTACATTTATACTTTTAAACATATATATATATATATATATATATTTATGAAGCTGTATATGGAAAAGCGATTCTGCTTGATAGAATCCGCCAAGTTATGCACTGTGTCGTGTTTTTATATTTGTCACTGTTTTTTTTTTTTTTTTTTTTTTCACTGTATACACCAGTATTCGTTGTTCTTGTCTATTTTGTTCCTTCCCTCTCTTTTTTCAATTCTATGTTAGAAAGTGTGTCCGATATACCTTGAATTATTACTAGGTCAAATAAAACTAAATAGATGCAAGGTAATGCATCGGAAATATATATATATATATATATATATATATATATATATTAAATTATACTTCTTAATTAAAAAAGTTTATTTGCAAAATATAACATCGTAGATAACGTAACATCTTTCTCTTTGTAATTATTTTCATAATTCATTAATCATTAAACTTAATTACACAATAAATTAAATCGAAAGAATAATTTTTTGACAGAATAAAAAAACTAATTGTGTTTTGAACAAGTTTAATTTTTTTTGATGAATTTGATTAATTTTATGTTACTTTGACGGTAATATGCATCTATTTAATTTTATGCGATTCTCAAACAATATCCTTACTCTAGGGCTATCGAAAATTTGCATAACCGGATATTCAGAATACGAAACTATTTGAATTTGAATTTCGTATAAGTGGCTATAAATCATCCGGATACTCGGATCTATATATCGATAATTTATATTATTTTGATTTTATTTAATTAATTACTAAATCGATAAACGCGACACTTTGTCGGCCGAAAACTTAAATTATTTTCATTTTTAGTAGTCGTTTATAGACGCCAACGTAAAATATATATCGACAAAAAATATATTTTAATCTTATAAAACATTAATCTCTTTAAAATAAACATAATATTTCTATATTAAACGTATAATAATTTTTAAATAATGCTCCCGATGAATAAATTCGACTTTGATTCGCATATTTTATACAACGGCATTATAAGTCGTTACATGATCACATAAAGTCACATTATTGGAAACTAAAAATACCTCTTTATAGGTAAAAATTTTATTAAATAAAAGTCATCAATATTGCATCGATTATTAATTCCCATATCCGGATGTAAAAAAGAAAAAAAGGAAGAAAGAAAAAAATTTTCGAAAGCCCTAATGCCCATAGCATGTCCGTCGATGCTAAAGAAGGAGTATTTATTTCTATGGAATAAAAAAGGACGAAGCGGTGGAAGGTGCGCTGCGAGAGATAGGTCTATTGTAGACTCGTCTCGCCGCGAGAGACGAGAAGCAAAGTCAAACAGAAAGATAAGCGAGAGCGAGATATTATAAAACACAGCAACGACTACTTTCTCTTCCAAGTTCAATAAAAGGATGGACGATGATCTCACTGAATGCTGGAGCTGTGGGTTGCACCAAAAACAAAAGAAAATGAAATAATAAAAAAAATAAATAAAATCAAAAAAAAAAAAAAAAAAAAAAACAAAGAAAAACCAATAAAAAAAAAAAAAAAAAAATAGAAAGAAAGAAGAAAAGTAATAAAAAAAATCGTCAACCTCTCTCCATCGTCTAAATATTTGAATTTGTGGCTTCTTGTGTCGCGACCACACACATACACACACACACACACAACACACGTACACATACACATACACATACACAGACACACGTGGATCCCTGCTTTATATCTTCTTCCTACTCTATACTTCCTTCGTCCTTCGTTAAGGAATTGTGCATTATACATACACACACATACGCGAATACATATGCACATTAGACTTTGTACTAGTATACTCTGAACGTATATTTATAATATGAGCATTGGGATTTATATACTTATACACATGTATATATCTATGAAGATGAAGAAGAATGGAAAGAAAAAAAAAAAAAAAAAAAAAAAAAAAAAATGGAAAAAGGAAAAAGTAAAAAGGAAAAAACAAAACAAAACAATGAAACTTACGCGTGTTCAGCGCGTATTTACGTCAGACTGACAGCCTGCTAGGGGGTGTGGGATTATTGTGTATCGATTGTACATGAATTATGTATGCTTAAGTATGATGTGGTCGTATGAGGATATATCCGATTCGATTCAATGGCAGCTTCCAGTTTTGTTCTAGTTTCAAATTTCTCTCTATCTCTCTTTCTCTCTGTCGCTCGCTTTTTCATTCTACCGGAGACGTTTTTTTTTCTCTTTCCTCATCTTTTTTCTGCCTCTTTTTTTTTTTTTTTTTTTTTTTTTGTTTTTAATAAAGTTATTATTATAATTTTTTGTTGTGTTTTATATACTTATGCATATACACGTATACGTATATATAATAGTGAAACTTTTCGTGGGTTGTGAAGTTCGTTTGTCGATAAATATAGTAACTCAAACGCCGACGATTTGCGTCCGGTGACTCGCGCGGTGTATAACAAAACTTATGCCATTATGATTTTTAATCGTATTGGAGGAAAATAAGTCACAATATGACGATATTATTATAATTTTTAAGAGACCGTTTTTCATTCAAACGCAATAAGTGCTATCGCAAAAGTTTTAAACTTTATACGAGACTGATATAACAAAAATGAATTCCCGATTAATTTTAATGTATTTAAATTTATATTTTTACTTTTGTGTGTGTGTGTGTTCGAATTAACAAAAGAGCAATTTTGTATGCAGCAGCTTAAATCAGTCAATTGTTTATGCGATTGTGAATAATTATATAATTCTTATAATCGTTGCGGGTGTCTCGAATCGTTGAAGAATTTTAAATGTCCGTAGAATAATTTTAAATCCTAATTTTTTACAAAATCGAGAAAAATCCTCAAAGTGCCATAAATTGCCATTTGTATAGGTTTTGAATAGATGATTTGTTATTGACGAGAGTTTTTTTTTTTACATTGAATAACATTTCTGTGTTACTCAATGTAGATACATATATAGGTTGATATTTTAACTTTTAAAAAAATATATTTTGATAATTATTTTAAATAATTTAAGACGGATATATTTTGTTGATGTTCTTCTTTTTTTTTTTTTTTTCATATTATTAATAACTGAACTTGCACTGAAGTTATTGTTAAATATGAGATTTAACAATTTTGTCTCTATATAAAAGTATAAGTGTATTATTCAGACAAAAAAAAATCTATTTTGCATAAATTTTATTATAAAATATAATGGTACAACAAGTTTTAATAAATGTAAAGGAAATTTGTTAGAAAAAAAAAAAATAAATAAATAAATAAATAAACGACGAAGCTTAAAACGTATGGAGACAAAATTAATTTAAAAAAAAACTCATACAATTCATATCATATTTATAAGGAAATTCATGTACAATTTATTTATACGTATACTTATTCTACTGGGAAGTGATATACATACATATATTTTGTTAATATTAATATATATTGTTTTTATTTTTACACGAACTTTCTATACTTTTTAACTTCGGGACAACAATGTTTTTTCGCCTGAAAACAAAAAAAGAAAAAAAGAGACCCGTAATTTTCGCAAAAGAAGTGAAAAAAATATATATGTATATAAACATACATATATATATATATAATTGATATCATTTTTACAAGACTAGACAGCCTCGGAATCGTCAACTTGCCATATTTTTGTACAGCCGTTCGTCGACTCATACATGTGTATGATTTATACATTGTAATAAAAAATAAACCAAAAAAAGCGAAAGAATGAAAAAAAAAAAAAAAATAAATAAATAATAATTAAATAACCAAAACGAGAGAAAGGGATAAAAAGAAGCCTCAAAGTAATATATACATATATATATATATCTATTTTTTGTTAACGTAGAGAGAAATAAAATTGAAAATATTTTAGTCAAGATGGTAATGTTTAGTCAATAAGGTTACACCATAGGTTTACTTTCAAACAAATATTAATTATCTACGGCAATAAGATTAAAATAAATCAACTGTACTTAGTGATATGTATACACTAAATGTATAACTACCGCCTATGTGAAAAATAAGGAAAGAAAATTTACCTACGGTATATTATAATAATAATAATAATAATAATAATAGTACATAGTCCAGGCTCTTAGCGTCTCTAACGTATTGTAATCCAAGTAATTAAACGAAGTTAATTTTAAAAAATTTCCAAGATAATTGGCGAATCGAACACCTACACACACACACACACACACACACACACACACGCCCTTTTTAGCAATCTATGTCAATTCTCTCAATGTGAATGCACTTGAATAACACTCACCTTGATATCAATCAGTAATAAAGCAATTTTTTGAAGTAGAAACAAAGATAAAATGTTTTTTAGTCACTGTCGTATTTATTTGTTCTATCTCTATATCTTACTTATTCACAAACCTTTTAATCACTCGATTTTAATTGTTTATTTTACAATTTACAAAACACTTATCAAATATTGCGCTTTTTTTTTGGGCAAATAAAAAAAAAAAAAAAAAAAAAAAAAAAAAAATAATAATTTATCGTTCATTTTGTCGAATGTGAAATAAGCAATTGATTTACTTTTATGTTTCTTGTTAATTTATTTATAGAATAAAATTTTTACCTGTTTTTTCTTCCTCGAAAAAAAAAAAAGGAAAAAACAAACTTGTTAGAGCACAGTCGGTGTCTTATCTATTATTTTTGGGAAACAAATTAACATTTCAATAAATCAAAATAGTATTGCGAGCGTAAATATACTAACATCCCTGTATTAGTACAAATGAAAAAGTATATATCGGTCTTGTTTGTTTCTTACTTTCTTTTTTTTTTTTTTTTTTTTTTTTTTTTTAATGTGTAAATATACGTACAAATGTGCCTAACAAAAAAAAAAAAAAAAAAAAAAAAAAAAAGAATCAAATTTAAATAAATAAAGTGGGGCTTTAGTCCCATTGTGATAGCATATGAAAAGGGTTCAGTTCATCATTTGAAGCTGCATCGAGAAGACTTAAAAGATTTGTGTCTGAAAATGAACGTAGGTACGTTTCAGTTATACTAAATACAATAATATCGTTTTTTAAGCTGTACATAGTTTAATAAATGTCTTTTTGATCGATGTGTAAGTGCAGCATCAAAGTAATTGATCCCTTGTTCATATTGTTACACTTTAAAAAAAATGTTCCTATTTATTTTTATTTAATAATAATCAACTTTATAATTTAACGCTTTGTTTGTTCTTTTTTTTTTTTTTCTTTTTCCTTAATTTTTATAAATATTGTTTAAGTTTCAATAAATATAAAAATTAAAAAAAAAAAAAAAAAAAAAAAGAAAATAGGACATTTTTTTACCGAGTGTATAACAATTATAAAATTATTCACATAATAGTTTATGCACTTAGAAATAAGTAAATCTAACGATTGGTAATATGCGTTATTGTTTCAGGAGGAAACACCCCAAGGATTTTTCGAGGACCACGGACTTGGTTAAGTCCTAAGTAAATCAAACTTTCATCGGCTGCTCTCTTCGTTCTATGATCGCCGTATTATCATCGACTGCCAAACAAAATTAAGAATCAAATCAAGCGCGCTTTTACGCGGATTGAAAGATAGAGAGCAGAATATTTCGTATATAAATTTGCATATCTTCACAAGATTTAAACCTCGGTATTATTATCTTCGTATGTCTACTCCATCGCAGTGTTTATTAATGGAAGGTGTTGCGGACATTCCATCAACATTTTAGTATTCCTTTTATATTCCTTTAATTTTTATTTTTATTTTTTCAAAGCGCTTATGCTGCGTTAAAGTTACTATAATTATATATCAAACGAATGTTGAAAGCTTGAGAAAGTGACTTGATAAATGTTAAAGTTTTGTATGAAGAAAATTAATTTACTTTTTCATTTTCTTTTTTTTTTTTTTTTTTTTGTTTTTTTTTTGTTTTTTTTTATTAATTTTGAGTTAAGCACGGGTACTTAGTATTAAATTTATTTTTTATCTTAAGATAAAGTTGTTTTGCATATTTCACTCAACTCAACTTGTATATGAATTTAATTTTCATTTTTATTTTCATCTGCATAAATTTTCATTAGTCTTTTTTTTTTTTATCTTTTATTTTTTTATTTTTTTTTATTTTTTTTTTCAGTAATTAGAAAACATTGTAATATTCCTTTTATCACTGAGATAAATCAAAACATTTTTTGAAAAAAATTCATGTATTTCACAAGACTTAATTATTTAATCTCATACACAAGTATTTTTATAAATTTATTCAATTTTAAACGTTCTAATATACATAACGAATAATCAATTATTTACGTGAGTGAAAACTATTACGTTTTTACCTACATAATATTAACAAAGATCGATAAAAAGGGAAAAAAAAAAAATATTTCATTGCAAAAAAAAATAGAAAGAAATTAATTTCTCGAACGATAAATGATAAATTTTTCGAAAAATAAATATAATGAGAGCTTTAAAATGCAAAAAAAAAAAAAAAAAAAAAAACCAGATAATAAAAGTAATTAGATCGTCTGTAACACCAATAATTATTAACTTATTAATTTCTGCAATTCATCGACGTACGTCTAAGATTAATGTTTAAGAGTTAAAAAACTTTCGCGATCTCGCGTAAAGTAAAGCAACACAGCAGCAGCAACAATATTGTAGGATAATCAACGATGACTATTCGCGAGTGTCGACACTCGCTAAAAGTCGACTCGAGAGCGCTTATCCTTTTGTTCTTCTTTCTCCATCTCTTTACATTCACATTCCGTTTTCGAAGAAAGTTTTGCGTACGTACATACATTGAGCGCATTATGATATTATATATATACATCACAATATATGCATCAAGAAAGGAAATAAAAGAAAAGAAAAAAAAAAAAAAAGCAAAAAAAAAAGTATCTATATATAAACGTGTGAAAAAAAAGAAGAAGCGTAACAAATTTAAAAAAAAGAAAGCCAGTTAAATTTGTTGTTAACTATGAGTGCAGATGTATTCTCTACTTGGCCTTTGATTAAATTAAATCCCACACACGCACAATACTATTACTACTAGATGGAAAATAGTTTTTTTTTTTTTTTTTTTTTCATGCATTTTACAATGACGTTATTAATCATTAAACACGTAATATGTTGTAAAATTAGCGTTTGCACGTCGCGTACATAATGTTGTTTTTTTTTTTTTTTCGACTTCTAGTTTTCTATAATGTGCATTTTTGCTTGTTCAATACATTTTATCATAGCTTTTAATATTATATAGTTAACTATTATTCTTAATTATTATAGCTATTACTATACTGACACTATTATTATTATTATTATTATTATTATTATTATTATTATTATTATTATTATTATTATTATTATTATTATTATTATTATTATTATTATTATTGCTATTATTAAAATAATTATTAAACGAAATAACGAAAAATTTTAAGATTTTTTCCACAATATTAAAGGGAAGAAACAGAAGAAGAAGAAGAAAAAATTAGTAAATAAAAAATCGTTATTTCGAATAAAATAAAAAATAAAAAAAAAAAATTTTGACCGCAAGTGTTTCACGGTCGATTTTTCTTTGTCATTTATTATTATTATTTTTTTAATCGTATAGAAACATAACAAAGTTTTTTCAAAAGAAAATATTCAGACTTAAAATGAAAAAGATAGAAAAAAAGAAAAAAGAAGAAAAAAATAGATAAAGAAAGATTATGCCAACATTATGGTTATTGTCGTTATTGGTATTGAAGATTGTATTCTATGGAAATTGATTATCCCGTTATTATACGATAGTCTATGCTTTCAGCTCCGTCCATATAATGAAAGATTATATATGCCAATGATAAATACGTAAAAAAAATATGCAAAATTTTAATTTTTAATGTTTCTACACTGTAATGTAATGTATTATTCATCATTATAAATTTGACATATGTATGTATTTCGATCTTGTTTCGATGAGTCTTAAAAATAGTTAGTCATTATGAATTTTTGTAAAAATAAACAATGTAAAATAAATAGTATTTTTTTTTTTTCAAAGAGTAGTTTGTGTTTTTATTTGTTTCGCTTACGAAAATCCTTTTTAAATTAAATATAATTATAAGAATATTTCAATAAATCTTTTAATAATCTACGTATCTTTTATAATGTAGAGGTATCATTATATTATATCGTTAAACATTTATTAATCTCTTACTTAATCCTTTTTTCCTAAAAACTTTATTATTGACAGGTAACTATAGCTCATTTATCATGATACAATATAAAATATTATTTTATCGGTAAATTGATTTTTAGCTCAATCCCTACAATCTTAATAAATTTAATCAGGAAAAAAGTTAGGATAAGGTATTGTTATTCTTACAGGTGAGATTGCGAGAAAAAATGCACTTATTTTTATAAAGCATTTTGTCAAAGTGATACGAACACGACAATTTATTAACAACTTGTTTGATTTGAAGTTTGGCATGTGAAATCCTTTCTTGCTTCGAATGAAGTGTGTCTTTTTTTTTTTCTGCTGCGTTTTAAAAAGTGAGATTAAAAGTATAAAGAAATACTGTTTATTTTTATCATCAATAATTGTTGATGATCTGTTGATATAGTTATAGTTATTGGTATTTAGAAAATAAAATTTTTTGATTTCAGACGAACGATGCAACGGCCTAATTTACATCTTTTTTTTTTAATTACTATATTTTTAATTGCGTAGCATCATCGTTTATTAGAATTTTTCATATTTTATGAAAACAATGTGTAGTATTCTTTAAATATTCATTAATAAAAATCATAATTTAATTAGTTGTTTAAAAAATGCCTACAGATTTTATGAATAAAGCACACATAACCTATAAAATTTATCATTATAAATTATCCATTTTAATCAAAACTACTTTTCAACCGAGTAAACTCACTCAATAACATCGATCGACGTAGGCGTTAGTTGAAAATCGTCAAAGTATCGCAACGACGTCGCATTTACCTGAGGTCCGAGTACAGCCGGATTTTTCTACTGATTATTTTTTCTACTTTGCGCGTCCGGTCAAGTAGTGATAAACGCGAACGACGGTCAGCCGTTACAATGGACTCGCGCTTTTACGATAGATTTCCGCGCGAGCTCGTTGCAACTCTTGGTATTCTAGATTTAAAACGCTTTGTTTCTGTGGGAGATCGATTGAAGTTTTATTCGTATACCGAATAGTGATGTGGAATAGCCGCCTTTTGAGAATTACAAAAAAAGGATTGGAGAAAATCGTCAATGAAACGATGCATGAACACGCAAGTGGTGATAATAGTTTGCAGAGTTTTATTTTTATGTTAATTTTTTTTTCTTTACCCTAAAGAATTGTTAAAAATCAGCTTATTATTAGAGAAGAAAAATAATGAAAATTATTAAGCGAAGAAAAATCTTCAAATATAAAGGAAAATCATAAATATTACAATTGTAAAATGTTCGATGACGTCTGGTCAAGACATCTAAATAAAACGAAAATCTTTCGAAAGAAAACGAGAACAGAAATTACATTGTAACGCGTCATAAATTTATCCAAATTTTGACCTCATTAACCCTAGGAAAAATAAAATGAAAGCATTATTGAAAGCAATTAAATAACGCAAAGTCTTATGCATATTTAAAAAATTACGAAATTTATCTATACAAACGTCATCAAATTTACAGCCATTCTACGTGTATAGATATATACTTTATATATTACTGATCAACAGTTCACTTACTAAACATTTTTTCCAAAAAGAGAAAGGTCAGTCTACAGAGCATTAGATTGATCATCGCATAGGAAAGGAAGCAAACAAAAAAAAAAAAAAAAAAAAAAACCCGCAAAATAAATAAATAAATAAATAAAAGGAAATAAAAAAGAGAAAAGCGAGTTATACGCGGATGATAATCATCGGCATGCGCGCGCTTTCTCTCTCTTTCTCTCTATCTCTTTTTCACGAATATCCGTGTCTCCTTGACATTTATTTCCATTTTTACGAGGTCCTTCCGTGATTTGGCCTCGTTTGCGCTTAACTCGCGCGAATTGGACGCTGGATATTTGGATACGCAGGACGGATAGGAAAGAAACTTTATTCGGGTTCTCGCCGACGAGTTTCCTTGTCTTTCTTTAATTCTTTTTCGTGTTTATCCTTGATGTTACTTTCTTTTTATTTTTCTTCTTCTTTTTTCTTTTTTTTTTTTTCCTGAATTCTTTCTGCTATTCTTCTTTTTTGCTTTAAGCTTTCTAAATTTGATTTTATCAATTTGAAATGCTTTGAATTTTAGGATAAAATTTATTCAAAAAAAAAAAAAACAATCGTTGAAACGATTTTAAGGCTTTTGTTTAAAAAAAAACAAAAAAGAAAAAAAAAAAAAAAAAAAAAGAAAGAATGTATAGCAAGTAAAGCGACGAAAACTGTCAAGCATACGACGCGCAAAGAACATCTTCCTTCGTTGTATACCGGCGTAATACAGCCCAAGCGCGCGAGCCAACCGAATTTTAATGCTGAGAGGAGTGGAGGGGGGGGGGAGAAGGAGGCGATGGAAGATCTCGGCATCGAGAGTAGAGAAAAGGGAGTAAGCGAGTAAGAGAGCGAGAGTTCATAAGTGAGCAAAGAGCGCACTCTCGACCATCGACGCGTTCTCTCGCTGCGTGTAGGATAAAAATCGGAGACACGGATATATCTCGCTCTTCGCGCGTGTACGTCTGGGGGGTGCATATGTATAGAAGTATAAATGTAAGCGCGTGAGCGTATGGAGACTTCGAAAATCCGTGACGTCATCGGCTCGCGTCGGCGCACTGCTACATCCCCCGTTTGGCCCCGTGCTTCTTTGTACGCCACTCTGCTCTTTGCTCGCTTTACTTCGTTCTTTCTCTCTTTCTTTACTCCTCCGCCTTTATTTATATACACACATACTCGTTCTTTCTCTCTTCCTCGCTCTATATTTATTTACCCACATAACCTATTCTCTTCTTTCCGCCTCTCATCTCCTTTTCTTTTTCCTTTATATACATCCTTTTATTTTTTTCGTTTGCTCTGCACTCTTTTCCTCGCGTATCTCTCGGACAATTCTCTCTATCTCTCTTTATCTGTACTTAAACTCCTCTTCAAACCCTCCACCTCTCTTTTTCCATCTCGTTCTCTATTTTTATCTTCTTCCTTCAATAGTATACGTATACGTGTACACATACACGCTGACTTGAGAGAAAAGGAGAGAAAAATAAGCTATATACGTATATCGAAGAGAAAGAGTATAACACGCGCGGGGATCTTTTTCCCACCGCGCGTGTTAAAGAGCGCAACGCGCACACGCACGTTCTCGGAAAAAAAGACACTAGAGACTTCCTCCTTCCTCCTCCTCCTCCCCCCCACTCTCTCTTTCTCTATTTCTATCTCTCTCTTTATCATCCGTCTCCCTTCCTTTACTCGCACGCGCTAAATATACATGTGCCTACGCGTGTGTTTGTTTGTGTGCGCGTGTATGTGTGTATGCGAGGGTGTAGATGTGCGTGCGTATGCGCGCGCTCTTTCTCAAATGCAGGGGGTATACGTACTATAACGAAGAGAAAAGCGGGCATTAACGCACTGTCGCGCGCGCGCTCGCCGCGTTTACAGCAAAGCCGCGGGAATAAGAGCTTATAAAAAGCACGAGAGACACGATAATCGCGTACTCTCGAGTGCGTCGCGTTCCTCAAACGCGCACGGAGACAGACGAGCGCGCGCGAGAGAGAGAGAGAGAGAGAGAGAAAAAAAAATTGCTCATGGCTCGACTTCTTTGTTTTTTCGCTTTTTTTTCTTTGTTTCCTCCTCTGATAACTTAACTAAACTAAACGAACCGAATCTTGTTTCGACGCCCGTCTGTCTACATCGGACTCTCCGATCGGACTCATCTTGTTGTTATTGTTATTGTTGGTAATTCTACCGTTGTTTGTTAATCTATCCGGTGGTGTAAATCGCGACCGCGAGTTAACGGTATTTATATGCACACGAAGACGGAGAGCGCGTAACGAAAGCAGCGGCAGCAACAACAACAACGACGACGAAGATAACTAGGAGGGCTTGTGCGTGTCTCTTTCTTTCCCCCTTATCCTCGCCTTCTTCCGTCACCCCCCTCTGAAGATCATCGCGCGCAGAGAGAGGTAATAATACCGGGCTGTGCCGCCCGTTCGTGTTGTTTGAGAGCGTCAAGTGGAAAAGCGTCGAGGGAGAGAATGTATACAATATGTGTAGCCTAGTCTAGCCTCCAGGCTTCCTCTTTCTCTTTCTCTCTTCCCCCCCCCTCTTTCTTCCCTCTCTCTCTATTTTTTTGCTCCCTCTTTTACCATTAAGTTACGTGTGCGCGAGGAGCGATATAATCGTACACGCGCGCGTGCACATATGGAGGTGGAAGTGGAAAAATAGGAAACCACGGATTTGCTTTAATTTTTCTGGCGACTGAGTGTACGAGTTGCTTTTTTTTTAGATTCTTTCGGTTTTTTTTTTTTTTTTTACTTCGATCAAACAAAAACGCAGCCATTCGTATTAAACGAGACGAGTAAGACGTTTTGTAACTCGTACGTTTTTATTTATCATTATTTTTCTTCTTTACCGCTGAGTGCGACACGCACAGTTGACAAAAATAACGCGCGTGTTTAAGCTGCGCGTACGAAGCTCTTTCACTCTCCCGCGCTTCTTCGTCGTGTATATAAAAGCTCGTGCAACGATGGTAACTTTCCACCGCAGTTATTTCTGCATTTAATATATAATGGTGAGAGAGAGAGAGAGAGAGAGAGAGAAACCGTGCGAGCACGAAAGACAAAAAGAACGCGAGTCGTTGTCGTTTTTCTTTTTTTTTTGCTTTTTAATATTATTATAGAAAGTATCGAAGGGTTAAAAGAGTCGTGTCGACGCCCTTTTGTACCGTGACGTTAAAACGCACGAGAGGCGCGCACAAGCCGGAAGGTTATAAATTAAATGAAAATCTTTAATTAGCCCAGTACTGTATTTCCGTGAAAGCGTTTTCTATATAAACGCAAGAGAAAGAGAAACAGAGAGAGAGAGAGAGAGAGAAAGAGTGAGAGAGAGAGAGACAGAGAGGGGAATAGTAGGGCAGGGCGAACGCGTGAGCGAACGTGTCACGCAGTTGCGTGCGTTGTTGTGCGACTCGTGACGCTCCAACACCTTAACCACAAACTCTACGTCTGTAATTGTCTCTACCTTTAATTTTCTTTTTTTTTATCTTTTTTTACTATACGATCGAGGCACGACGAGGACTACGGCTTACGCGAACGTTTTCTCACGAGTCGAAAGACGTTTTATACGTCGGAAAAGCTCACTGTCTTTCTATCTTTTTTGCGTGCGCGCGCGTAGAAAACGGGATGTTCTCACTTTTCTTGACGTGGATTATATGCACTCGAGACTTTTTCGGTCAAATTTTGCGAGCGCGTGTGTATAGGTATATATTTATGTGTTAGT